>JAHWFP010234883.1:148111-172584 GCA_023313725.1 Lithobius niger
ACGGCCAAAATTTTAGGGGGGCGAGTGTCCCCCCTTGCTCCCCCTTAGCGTCGTCCCTGCAGTCAATACAGCTAGCTCAATCGGCTGCGAGTCGAAATCAAAAAGTGACATCTGTCGGCATTAATTTCTGAGCGTTCCAGCAAAACAATGGCGATCTCCGTGTCGTGTTTTGGTGATGCAGTATTTAAATTGTTATATCGGACGTAAGTAACGTATTCTTACCGCAATTCTTGTGTTCGGTTTTGTGCAAGTGATCCAAAAGTCGAACATGCATGTCAAAATGGATGTAATTGCCCTTTAAACAAGGTACCTTTTTTTATTTACCCTAAGCAGGTAAGTATGAAACACGCTTCGTACGCAACTATAAACATCGAGGTTTCTGTAATCCTAAAGCGGTTGACGCAAGCAATCATGAAACCCCGGGTTTGGACTCACTCTGTCTGTGCGCTAGAAACACGGTGCGCTCGTAACACGTGCGCTAGTAACACGACACCCTCTCTACACCTTCTCTTTTCCTTCAAGATGCGTTTCACCGAGTTATCCAGCAGCCACTTAAAGTTTAGGGAGCCTTGTTCCAACAAACCCAGCACACGCAGCGATATCACTTTGCCATTTCAACCAAGTCGCTCCATATCACTATTAAAAGCAACCACGTCATACTCACAGAGGCGATAAATCGCTTGCGCCAGGTGTCAAACCCTGAGGTGTGAGTGCATGACAGATTAGTGGGAAGCGAGGGTTGCACGCACAATGTTGCACAAGACGACGTGACGACACTTCATCGAAGAGCGTGCGAGTGAAAGTTGTGGGGGTGGGATGCCGTTGGGGAGGTTTGTTAAAGTTACGGGA
The DNA here is from genome assembly GCA_023313725.1 of Lithobius niger. Taxonomy (NCBI): domain Eukaryota; kingdom Metazoa; phylum Arthropoda; class Chilopoda; order Lithobiomorpha; family Lithobiidae; genus Lithobius; species Lithobius niger. The sequence continues at coordinate 148,961 of JAHWFP010234883.1, forward strand.
GCGTGGGACTTGTTAAAGCGACGTAGTGGATTGGCGAGGGTAGCGGGGGAGTAAAGTTGCAGAGAATATACAGACCTAACCCAATTATCGAAGAAGGGTATCGGGGGAATAATGTAGCCTCAGGGCGGATGATGGTATGCTATGGATCGAAATCTACGTGTGTGTTTCCCCACTTTAGTCAGTTTGCAGGCTGCGAACGCAAAATGAACGCAAAATTGCTGATTAAAACTCGTTCGTTGTTTGTGAGTTTGTAGATTTCCCGCAGGAAGTTGTTTTTGCAGAAAATTAAAATAACAAAATCATTTTTACACCAATTGGCTCCAGGTGAAAAAAAAAAATGTTTTAATACCTATTTGGCTCCAGACGAAAAAAAAAATGGTTTTTAAACTAATTGGCGCCAGGAAAAAATGTTTTTACACCAGCAGACGTTAGGTGAAATAAAATTGTTTTCACACCAATTGGCTCCAAGTAAAAAACAAAATTGCTTTTACACCATTTGACTCCAGACGAAAATAATTGTTTTTAAACCAATTGGCTCCAGGCTAAAAAAAATGTTTTTACACCAAATGGCTCCAGGCCAAAAAAAAAATTGTTTTTTGGCCAGGAAAAAACAATATATTTTTACACCAAATGGCTTCAGGCGAAATATAATTGTTTTTACACGAACTGGCGCTAGGTGAAAAAATATATGTTTACACCAATTGGCTCCAGGCAAAAGAAAATTGTTTTCATACCAGTTGGCTGCAGGTGAATTTGGTTTCGATTCGCACCCCAGCGTTTGGCAAAGGCGCCGATTGTCAAGGGAGCATCTGCTAACGGCAAAAGCAAATTATGGACACACAATTGTGTGTCCATAATTTGCTTTTGCTAACGGCAAACGGGCGACCAGGCCCGTCTGACCCTCTTTATACAATTTGAATTTTCGAACGTATACGTCTTTTTTTTTTTTAGCCCATAAGTGGTCTTGAACTCTCTCACTGCAATCCAAGATTAGATATATTGGTTGGAAGAAGTAAGTTTGAGGACAAGCTTCTCTACTAGGATAAAAAAAGGACAAGCTTCTCTACCGGTTTGCAATTATTTGAAATAAAAATTAAACTAAGGTAATGAACAAAATTTGCACTAAAGTTTGCGTCGTGGCAAAATTTGCCAGTTACAAATTCTTAAATGAAAAAAATAAATCAAAAAACCTCCACAGGTCCTATCTCAATTTTTTTTTTGGGCAGTTGGTAATGAACTAGAAAAACCACTCAAAAACCACTAAAAAAAGTAGAGAGCTACAAGTCCGATAACAAAAAAAAAAATTTTTTTTAATAGTTATGTCTCGTAAGGAATGTTTCCGAAAAGGCAGACCTTTCTTTTTCCTTAAAATTAACAATTTAGTATAAAATCCCTTATTTTTAGCTCTTGCAAGTCCTCCTATATTTTCTATTCCGAATTGAAATATTATCCTGTTTGTGGTGTTTTTCCTTGCTATACTAGTTATTTGAATCCCCCCCCCTCCCTCCCCCCAAGAAAAAAAAAAGACCGTTGATCATCCCTCCTCCTCAGGGCTGCAGCATTGTCCGAAAATGGAACGTGAATTGTTCGAGCGGATGTGACGACCGTGGATGTGTACTCAAATTTTTTTATTTTTCTCATTGTATTGTAGGACAACAAAAAATATTGAATGGTCGTGGTGAGGCCGCTGTAACCAGGTTATTAATTCCTATAAACCGTTTATGAATTTTGTTTGATTTTCCTATAAAGCTCCCATTTTAAACAAAAATGCTTATATTTCTTATTTTTATCCATTGAAGTTTACTGGGAGCCCTCTGTTGGCTACCAAAAAAAAAAAAAATGCCTTACGTATTTTCCTTAGTTTTGATGTTAAAATTCCTCAATTGCTATTTTATTGTCATGCAACGCACCGTGATCCCTGTAAACGAAAGCCGCCATTGCTGTCCAAACAAGCGCGTATCTTCAAAGTGATTGGGGACAGTCCTGTGGGGAAAGGGAGTTGGGGGGGGGGGGGGAGAATAAGGTTTGGTAGGGGGTTGTGGGTAGGCTTATTTGTTTTGACAGCTCCAGCATTTCCTCCCTCGCGTTTGTTTGTTTAGTATTATTGCATTCTTGGTTCGATAAAACTTGCCTTTCCGCGTCTTTTTTTGTTCGCTGTTTGTGAATTGAGCAAATGTCTCAAGGTTTTTTTTTAACGTTCTTCGAGACTGTACGTGAAAATACAAAAACTAAAGAAATAAACTATTACTGAACTGTGTAAGCTATTTTTGAAGTGGCACGGTTATTAGGGCGCGTTCACGCAACGACTCGCCTTTGCATTCTCGCTGCTAGAACTCAATCGCGATGGCAAAGGTGACATTGCCATGGTAACAACGCTGAGCTAAATCCGACATCGTTTGAGTAAATACTTGCAGTCTTATAATCCGTGCCAATAATACAAAGAATTCCTCATGACGAAACAATTTTCCCAAAAGCTTCTGAACTCTCGTTATTTGTTGTTTTCGTTGCGAGGCGGCAGACATAAAACCGCCGCCATGTTGGTATTTGAGGTAATTTCTAGCTTCTAGCTGCGAGAATGCAAAAGCGAGTCGTTGCGTAAACGTGCCCTTACACATCTGCAGGCTAGTTCAGTTTGTGTAATGCACAATTACAAAAAAAAAAAAACAAAAAAAAAAGTGATGTCACATCAAAAACCAAAGTGGTAAAAGGGACAGGCAAGTTCCAAATGGTTCGGCCCTTCAAAGGAGTGATATCAACACATCAAAACACTCGCCAGGTTAATCGCACCGAATAATACTTTGAAAGTTAAATGAAAAGTATGATAACGTTGCTACTTTCGGTACAATTACAGTTGCACTCGTAGCCTATTGGGACTTCGGAATTTTTTCCCCGGATATTGTTTGCGTAGGGCGGGTCATTTGAACTTCGGAGGCTGAAATCGGACTTAATACCTACATATAAGATTGTTCACGGTCTTTTTTCGGTGGACTTCCCTCGTTTTGATTTCAATACTTACCATTCAACTCGTGGTCATCCATTCAAGCTACGAGTCCAGGCATCGAGACTAGGATGTAGACGAAACCGTTTGCGATGAAGGTGGCAGCACCTTGGAACTCGTTTCCTGATGTTGCCGTTGGCGCAGTCTTAGCGGGAGCCTTTAAACTAGCCCTCGACAAAGTCCCGCTTATACTGTTCTTGAAACGACAATATTAATTCTAAATTGTGTTGGAACGGTGTTTGTTGGCATATATATACTGCCCTTCCGTAGTTCGTACCGACTTTTCACGATGGTTAAAGCAACATCCAGCCTGCCTTATAACCTTCCGCCTGCCTCACAACACCCACGCGACGATCCCATCCACGGATTTACCACAGCTAAGGTCAACTGAGACGGTTGCTTCGTTCCTCGCAGCGAAAAACGTAGATACTGTCTCAGTTGGCATTCCGCCTAATAGTCCAGCCAGCGTGAACCAATTGATTGTGTCGTCAAAAACCGGAATGATTTTGTATTTTAAAATCACAATTTATAATTTTCTAGACTAGTGTCTTACAATTTTGCTTCGGCGATCTATTGGAATAATTAATTTTAATTTTTACTGCATTAGCCTTCTAGATTTTTGATCTCATGGTAAGTACTAGCAAACGATTAAAATTGATACTGCGCACACACAGATAAAATTTCCAAGGTCATTGTAGGCGCGCGATGCATCATTTATGTTCGGGACGAACGTAAATAAAGTTAGTAATATTCAACAGAAAATCTCCTAGACGCCACATTTTAAAGCGGATTTTTAGCAAGGGAAAGGCTAACGGTAAGTAAATAGCCCTTTGGGGCCGTACTTGATGTGGAGGATCGAGAAAAATGGCGCTGGGAGGTATATCACTTTAAAGTGTTTTTAATTTTATTTTTTTTATTATGAAAATTGACCAAATCTCGCACGTGGTGGCAAGATACCTAGATGCGCTCGTAGAGGTCGGGGCTGAATTTGTATCCAGAACATTGGGAAGAAACACTGGGAGGAAATCATATTGGTGAAGTGGAGGGTAGAAAAAATCGTATTGGCGAAGTGATTATGCTGAAAATGTATCTAAAGGATAACGACGCAAAACCGAGGGCATTATAAAACATGTCACAATGTCACAAGGGCGGCCGGCACTCACGGACATGGTTTTATAATGTCCCGAGGTCTTCGGTTGTTATCCATTATAAATCCTATCGATCTTAACGATAGAAAAACACGAGCGCCGCTTCGTTCGTTTTTGTTCACTGAAAGGGTAATCCACCTAAAACCAAAACTGTGTATCGGCAGCCGTTGCTGGCGTTTGTACTGCCGCCATCCTGTGCTGATGCGCCGGACGTTTGTGGGTAGACCCGGCGGACGCCACATTGATTGAAGACTAAGGTCATCGGCCCCAGCTCGGCGCCGGTATGGAGTGGTGGACTGTTCCTGGGCCCGTGGCGGATGTCGTTACAGAGGAGCTCCCAAGAAGTTCGACTCAAGTCCAGACTCTATTATTATAGGTCAATGTGCGCATGCATGCCATGACGTGCATTGTAGTCATGGTGTCATGCTTTGTTTTGCCATGTCATGCTTTGTTTGCCATGCATGGTTACCACTTGTTGTATTAATTCATTCCATTCTAATTCCTCCTAACTGTAACACCTAGGACTGAAACCCTCATAATTTATTCGCCTTTTTCTCTACCCAATATTTCGATCCTTATACCAAAATTATTCTGCAACATTTATGTAAGTTCATCTATTATTTACCACCAATACTTTCCTGCTTTTCCCTTATCTTTAAAGTCCCGCAAACAGCCCGTGTAAAACCGTAAGGGTTATTCCGTGTGTAAGTCGGGCGAGCGTAAAATTGCAACCTCCACCGCAATACACCCAATGGAACCAAATAACCAGCTAGCGTCATTTTTACTAGCTAAGCCATAACATCATTACTATCAACTACCACTGAACTCTCGTCAATACAACTGGGGTAAAAAACCGCCGCCAAGTTTCCAAAAAGGATCGGCATTTAAAGGTAGCGATATCATTCAACCAGGCAAAGGCCGCCAAGGTTAATCCTATTAGCCAAGTTAATCGCACCGACTAATAGTTCGAAAGTTAAATGAAAACTAGAAAATTGCTACTCGTGGTATAGCAATCTTCGAAGTTTTTATTTAACGCCCAAAGTATTATTCGGTGCGATTAAGTTGACTAATAGGATTAACCTTAAAGGCCTTTTCGTGGTTAAATGATATCGCTACCTTCAAATGCCGATCCTTTTTGGAAACTTGGCGGTTTTTTACACCAGTTTTGGTTTTGGGTGAATGTCGAAACTTTCATAGAACTCTTCGTCTATGCTTACTTCTCTTGTGCGGTGGCGGGGCAGTCAGAATCAACCAACCATGCACAAACAGTACGAACCTACCACAAAGCTGACTCATGCAACACTTTGTAGTCAACAATGGTTAAACAATGTTGCCGGCGTTTTAGTCTTCTGTGCAGCAGAAACGACTAAGAAAACTACAGCAACGACTTTGTCCGTCTGTCCGTCGACTTTTCAACTCCGCATGGCACCAGATAGAGACAAATGGTTTCCACTATTAGATTCAGCGTCCAAACATTAGTCAAAATGAATTTTAAAAAAATACCCGAAAGTATGAAGCGAAAGTGGACCACAATTGACCGGAAATGGCCGATAACTGAGCCCGAAATTATCTATGAAACGGTACCCAATAGAGACAAACGGTTTTCTGCATTAGATCCAGCGTCCAAACATTAGTAAAAAGAAATTAAAAAAAACCCGGAAGTATGAAGCGAAAGTGGACCACAATTGACCAGAAGTGGCCGATAACTGAGCCCGAAATTTATCTATGGAACGGTTCCCAATAGAGATAAACGGTTTTCCCCATTAGATTCAGCATCCAAACATTAGTTAAAAGAAATAAATAAAAAAAAAACCGGCAGTATGAAGCGAAAGTGGACCACAAGTGACCGGAAGTGGCTGATAACTGAGCCCGAAATGTATCTATGGAACGGTTCCCAATAGAGATAAACGGTTTTCCCCATTAGATTCAGCGTCCAAACATTCGTCAAAAGAAATTAAAAAAAAAACAAACCGGAAGTATGAAGCGAAAGTGGACCACAATTGACCGGAAGTGGCCGAGAACTGAGCCCGAAATTTATCTATTGAACGGTACCTAATAGAAATAAACGGTTTTCCCCATTAGATTCAGCGTCCAAACATTAGTCAAAAGAAATTAAAAAAAAAACCGGACGTATGAAGCGGAAGTGGCCCACAAGTGACCAGAAGTGGCCAACAAGTGAGCCCAAAAGACATCTATGAAACAGTACCTGATAGAGACAATCGGTTTTCACCATTAGATTCAGCGTCCAAAGATTAGTCAAAAGAAATAAAAAAAAAACCGGAAGTATGAAGCGGAAGTGGCCCACAAGTGAGTCCATTATCTATGGAACGGTACTAGCTAGAGAAAAACGGTTTTCACCATTAGATTCAGCGTCCAAAAATTAGTTAAAATGAATTTAAAAAAAAACCCAGAAGTATGAAGCGTAAGTGACCTGAAGTGGCTGTTTTCAGAAGACCAGTTGCAACTAGGTAGTCGCTGTAACCACTTAATTGTGCCATATAGGGCTTAATGCCCGCAAAACTGGGGTAATATGCTCAACAATCGTTAAAGCATTGTTGAACCTTTGTTTCATCAGGTCACGATAATTCTCAAATGGGCATTATTCTGAAATAAATTTTACAACAACGAAAAACACATGCATTATAGCTCTTCTCGCTCGGCCGAGTAACTACGCTCTTCAAGACCCAATTATAGACGGCTTAGGAATAAAATAAGTTCTGCGTATCTGTGAGTGTGCATTCACGCAGCAGGAATTTCCACACACACCCAGTTGTTGGATGATTACTTAACGTCATTACAAGTAGTGCTCAATATTAATTTTTATTTCGTCACCCTACTCGCGTAACTCACGGAGTATAGGTTTGGTCATAGCACTCCAATGCGACGATCAGCGAGCAGCTCGAGGGTCATAGCGACCGTGAATCATTGTCTAATTGATATAAATCAACGTGCTGAAGTGCTGATGAAAGTGATGAGCAATCTGGAATTGTACGCCCTAATCACACTTTCATCCACATAAAAGTGCTAAACACTTGTGTCACAGAATGGAGAGGGTTCGACGCTCTCTTCTACACGCACAGATTCATCCCCAGAACGGATGATCATTGCTCATCCATCGACTAGATCGCACCAATGCAAATAAACGGCAAGTTTTTCTGCAGGTTGGCCCGATAGTGAACTTCCGTTTTGCCAAATTCCGTTTTGCCAAAAGAAAAGCAGATTAAAGGCTTTTTGCCTGAAGGGCAAATCCCGTTACGCCAAATCCCGTTACGCCAAAACTAATTTGACAAAATTTTACGTACACGAAATTGTATACCTTATTTCTATGTAATGGGGATTTAAAAAGCAAATATTTAACAGAGACAAGCAGTGGTAGAATAAAACCAAGTGATGCCTTTTGAAAACTGGCAATACAGACGGAAAAATGTGCACATTAGATGTTGTTTACAATGATTGGTCGTCACTAGGTCAATGCCAAGGTTCTCTAGAATAGTTCGAACACATGATAGTTACCCTTTCCCAAGCGGAAATTCCCGTTTTGCAGTATCCCGTTTCACAGAATAAAAATATTCTTCAAAAATTTAAAATTGTAGAAGTTAAAGATGTATGCCTAATTGGAAGAATTTGTGATTAATTGCGGTTTCTGATGTTATGTGTTTAGCTGCAGCGGGAACGCGAGCAAGGCACGTCATTTCAACAACAACAAAAATTCTGCAAAACGGGATTCATGTTTTAAATTTCGTGTGCCTAAAATTTCGTGAATGGTATTTGGCATAACGGGATTTAGTGAAACGGGAATGCCCTTTAGGCAAAAGCTTTTAATCTGCTGTCTTTTTGGCGAAACGGGATTTGGCGAAACAGTACGTAACCCCCACGATACCCCTTTTTTGCTGATCCGATCCGATCCAATCCAGTACCGATACCGATACAAATTTGAAAATTATCAATGTGAAAATTTACCGACGAACGATTCTTCCAGAAATGCAGATGAGACGCAGATGCAGATGAGACGGTGCAGCTTTTTGTACGTTCACACTCACAGTCCTATGAAAGTTGTGATATCTAGTAAGTAAGTAAGTTTATTACAATAAACAATTGCAGTAGAACAATACAGTATGTGCCCACATCCCACAAGAGCTGATGCCCGCGTGTGGCATGTAGGATACCATACAAGGAATTATAAAACAAAACGTTGTATAAAAAGAAAAAGTCGCTGCAAAACTTATACCCAATATAAGAGAAGCCGCCGAGTTTCCAAAAAGTGTCTGCCTTTGAAGGTAGTGATATCATTCAACCATTAAAAGGCCGCCAAGGTTAATCGTATAGCCAACCAAGTTAATCGCACCGAATATACTTTGGTTTGGATGTTAAATAAAAAATTACCTCGCGTAGCAATGGTCTAGTTTTCATTTAACTTTCGAACTATTAGTCGGTGCGATTAACTTGGCTAATAGGATTAACCTTGGCGGCCTTTTCCTGGTTGAATGATATCACTACCTTCAAAGGCGAATCCTTTTTGGAAACTTGGCGGCTTTTCTTATAATACCAGTTTTGGGTTTACGTGAATTCAGGACTGCAAGGACAATGAAAAATGTTTAGTTTTGTGACATCGTGAGTAAATTTCTTGCTCTTAAATATCTTTTCGTAACTTATTTCAGGTTTTTGTTAGATATTCGGAGAATGACATGAGCCATGAAGTTGAAATTAGCATCATTCCAAAGCTCTTGAAAATACGGTTAAAATGGAGTGTTTGAACTTCAGACTTTGGCAATGTCTGGCGAAATTATCGGCGCAATGCCGTTTTACCGATGCTGCTAGCCGATGCTGATCCCTCCAAAACTTCGGTATCGGTACAGCTCTGATTTTCAAGCTTCAGAGCAAAATGTAAGAACTTGCAGGACAGCCGATATTGACATCGGCATCTACCGATCCTGTCGGTTTTGGAATAGGATCTGAATCGGCTACAAAAAAGCGTGTTGACACCGATTAGCGTTGTGGTCTAAAGCAACACTTAAACTTCGGAACTAGACGAAATGAAGGCATTTTAAAGCAGAGTTCAAGTCGGACCTTCCTGATTGGCCTATTGTGTAACTGTGGCCCTCAATTTTTGAACCCGTAATTTAAATATAAAATTTAAAAAAATTGTAAAAAAACCATAAGCGAAAATCAAACACCAGAATAACGTAGTATAGCAAAACTTCTTTATGCACAATTACCTTTCATTCAAGTCACTTGACCCAGATTTACAAATTTCCTTTATATTAAAAAAAAAAAACCATTTTAGTATGTCTATTTATTTAAATCCACCCAAAAGCAAGTCGCCAAGTTGCCAAAAAGTGTTGGCCTTTGAAAGCCTAGCTGTCGACGGGCCATTAAGCTCAATCCCCCCCCCCCCTGAAAGTAGTGATATCATACAACCAGGTTAAGGCCGGCAAGGTTAATCCTATTAGCCAGCAAACTTAAGCGCTCTTCTTTAATTACTTTGCCTGACTATTTTTTTTTACACTGCTGAAAAATGTTGGACTTAAAACTGCACGATCCTATATATATATATATATGATATATAATAATATGTATATATATATATATTTCGCTTAGGAGCAGACTTAATGATGATGGTGAGGGATCATGACGTCCGGCCAGAAGCGAGCAGGCGAGCAGCCTTTGCATTCCAGCGCGGGGAGAGGGTGAGGAGGGGGAGGGGGAGCAGGTTGCGGTGGAGGACGTGAGGAGGTGGCTGTTTGCTAGAACGGAGTATGTTACGCCGGGTCAGCTAGTTGATATTTATTCAGTCTAGATAATAAAAGCAGTAAAATGGAACTAGAAGAGGCGGTGGTAGAAGAAGAAGTGACGTGAAGGGTATTGTCGTCGATTTCCTGTAGCAATTTCTTTTTGAAAGGTGGCAACGAATAAGGCCGAGGTCATTCATTCACTCTTGGCACGGTAGCAAAGAGAAAGGGCGAGCGTTTGGAAGGATGAGTGGTATTGTTGATGCTTTGTAACAATCGGTAACAAACGAAATATTACGTAACATTACTTTATCATACGTTTTTAAAATTCATGCATTTCGCCTAGTCCAAGTTAGGGCGTCAGGCTATACTAATCCAAAGTGGCAAGATATCCTGATGGTTAGCATGACCGTCCCACGTCCAGAGGTCGCGGGTTCGAATCCATCCTCAGCCACCCCTGGCGTTTTCGGGAAAAGAAGGACCCTGCGCTATCTCGTGCTCATGTCGATTATGGCTTGTAAATGAACCTAGGAATTTCTCATTGGATTTGCCTAGCGTTGTCCCTCTCGCCTTCCGGCTCCATGGCTAAGGGCTTGTTTATGCAACGAAACTTTTCTCGCTCACTAGCTTTTACTTGATCAATACTATAAATCTGATGGCTGCTTCTCGCCTTTACCGGAGTATGTGGCTTTCGAGTTGTCTATATACGCGTATTAGTAACCATGGCAACGACGCAGAAGCAAATGTTCTCCTCGTGCCTCGTGACACGGCGTACGATGCTTGCAACATTTGAGCGTCATAAAACAATTTTTACTGCAGTACAAGAAGACGGACTGTATGCCGGAATTCGATGGTTTGTCTTCGATTCGATAGCCACGAACTGGACGCCATGTTGGATTTTGAATTCTCGCTACGAGAAGCTTTTTTTTCTACCGACGCTTGATCATTGCTAGAAGCTGTCCTTTGAGGGAGAAATAGCAAATTTTGGAAATGGCGTGAAATGACCACAATTTTGTAGCAATGTTTAAAATTACTGTAGCTCTTTGTTCTTATCAGTGTTGTTATTTATAATACATACAATTTGTTATCCATTACCGCATTAATTTAGTAGCAACGGGAAACTAATCATAAATAAATAACAGTTGACTATCAAATAGCATTCGCGAGCTAGAATGACTCGTTGCATAAACGCGCCCTAAGAGCGCGTCAAAAGCGAAAAGCCTACTAATCTAAAGGTTGGGACTTCGAATCCCGTTAAAGTACCGAAAATGGGTTATTAGTTTAACACAAGTAGCGGGTATAGCTAACACTATGCAGGTATAACTTAATTATTGATGATACATCTCGTTCGTATGTGGTCTAAGGTTATAGAAATATTGAATTTACTTTTTCAAATGAGTAAATAATTTTTATATTGCTCAAAAAAGAAGGAAAAAGAGAAACTTGACTTGCAAACAACGGAGGCGGCCATGTTGGAGGAAGTGACGTTGCAGATCACCTCCCACATCCTGGATACATAACACACAGGGATATGAAATTTCGTGGCAAGCTATCCGAGTTCACAAATTGTATTGCATGAATTAAGGGAACGTCATTTTCACTGTCAAAGTATATATCCACAAATAGAAGGAGTTAGTAAAAGTGGCTACTCCATTGCATCCTATTGCGTTAAAAATTGAACCCTAGTGAAACTATTCACCCTGCCTGGTGAAATTGGGGCACTGAAACTGATCTCCGTAATAAAACGGCTCTTCTGTGCTTCTCTGGCGGTTAGGTGCAAAAACAGTCAAATTAAAGGAAAATGAGTTGATTCAAATGTTGCTGCCCTTTGATGCCTTGGGATAAAAGGACTGAGTCAAAAGTTGCCAATCTCTTGATCTATTGAGTTAATAATTGTTCCCCACAGTGAAACTGTTGACCCTGCCTGTTGAATTCGGGCAAGGAAATTGACCTAACAAAACGGCTTTTCTATGCTTTTCTGTAAACAGCTCTGGCGGTGCAAAAACAGTCAATTAAGGGAAAATGAGTTGATTCAAATGTTGCTGCCCTTTGATGCCTTTGGGATAAAAGGACTGAGTAAAACGTTGCCCAATCTACTGATCTATTGAGTTAAAAATTGTTCCCCAGTGAAACTATCGACTCTGCCTGTTGAAATTCGGGCAAGGAAACTGACGTAACAAAACGGCTTTTCTATGCTTTTCTGTAAACAGCACTGGCGGTGCTAAATTAGTCAAATTAAGGGAAAATGAGTTAAATTAAGACAGTGCTGCCCTGCGATGTTCAGTGATACAAGGACTCAGTAAAAGGGGCCGCTGCTTTCTTCATTCTATTGCGTTAAACAATATTTCCCAGTGAAACTATCCACCCTGCCGGCTGAAATTCGGTGCAAAGAAACTGGTCACTTCTGACTAAACGCTTTTCTACGCTTTTCTAAAGTTTCCACAAAAGTAGCAACGCTACGACTCTTGCGAAATCTAAACCCACGCGCGTTACGACTTTCAAATTAATGGTTGAAGACCATTAACACACAAATTTAACAAATATCCCAACTTTACGAAACTTAACGGACTCTCTTTTTTTTTTTTTTAGAACGGGTCTGATGTCACGGGGAAACCTGATTGCATCAGAGAAAAAATTGTGTCGTATGTCATTCCGTTCTTGGGAGATTACAGGGACTATAATGAGGAGACCTGCAGAGTGCTGGACATCATTGATCTTCTGCTACCATGCACACACTCGGGAGTTTGCAGAGAGCGGGTCCCTATTGAAAGGAGTCCCTCTTGCATATTGGTTTTCCCCTAGCCACCCCTCTCCCATCCCTTGTGAACCCCCAGCGGTGCTTCATCACCAAGTTTACCCCCTCAAACCCCCTGGTTTCCTGATCAACCTCCCCCTTCCCTCCCCCGACTTACCCCTACCTCCATTTCCCTTGGGCGGGCTTTCCTCCTCTCCAACTTTACGCTAATGGGATTATTCAACGAGGGACCGACGCTTCGGCCGCTTTGGACGAATACTCTTTGGACAAGCTGGAAGACAATGAAGGGATTACGAGGATGCGCCAATGAAATTTTCCGCTAGACTGAATCCTCGAAACACCTGCCTAAAAGGGCTCCGTCCTCCTCCCCAACTCCCCCTCCCCCACTTCTTGCTGATCGAGTATTCTTTCTAGAGGTCAGGGGGTCGAATCTCATCCCGATATCTCTCTGAATCAGATTTGGGGAAAAACATTGCGATATTGTTTCGATTTCCCTGATGGTGAGTGAGATTATGACTCAGTGATTTCTTACCCTTAACACTCATAACCAAACGCGTTAATTTTCCCCCAAATGAGTTGCGCAAGACAGCGACGATATTACGCAATGTTCAAAACGGCGTGCGTTGCAGGATTCAGTGCAAAATGTAGACTCGTTCGAGTTGCGTTTTCGTACCTCGTGGAATACTAATTCACTGTAACAACATGCATTTTAAAATAAAACACATGTTAGACATGCATAGAAAAAGTTTTCAGATGTTTTAAACTCGAAAACACATTATTGTGTGCGCGATGTATCTTGAGTCCTGCAAGTATTTTGTGAGCGCTCTACGTCTTCCTGGATGGGGTGGCTTTAATCGATGGCCGCCATTGTTTTTGTAACCATCTTGGATACCAACAAGGCACTCTGCTACTAAAAACGTACAATCGATTATCTGTGTTCGTTCTGCGGAGAACTCAAGATAGGCCGCGGACACTATAAAGCGCTTTACAAATAGCAATTAGGGCTGAGAAATGTTCAAAACCTAATCGTGTTAGAATGCTTAGCACTGCTATATACAGGTAATTCAGGGTTCGTGCGAATCATTGAAACCTGGAAAGATCCTGGAAAAGTAATAATGAAATTCCATGCCTGGAAAAGTGGTTAAAATCTCACATGTATCATCAGTAAGGCGATGAGCGAAAAGTAGACGACGTGACTGAAGAACACTGAAAAAACTTAGCCAAGAAAGTAGTCGAGTGTGTAGCCTTACATTGTTCTTTCTTTGTTTGGTCATGAAAAATTTTGGAATTTGGGCTGTGGTATTTAACGTGTATAATGATTAGATGCAGCAGTAAGGTTTCACGTGGACTAAACAGTACAGCAACACTGCAGTATCTGAAACCCTATAGGAATGCTTATTATACGAGTTCGTTTTTGTTTTCTAATATTGTTATAGACGTGAAATGCGTTTAAAATAAAACACTATTAAAAAACAAAAACCAACTCGTTTGATGTTTAAGGTAAGGTTTAACTGATTCGAAGTTAAAACAGCACAGGAACACAAATAACCTTTCCAGTAAGGTTTCAGATACTTCAGTGTTGTTGTTGTATTGCTTAGTCCACGTGAAACCTTACTGTTGTATTCAATTACTTTTGCAGACGATAGATCAGGTAACGATTGGTGCATTCTAACTGGGCTAAACGACATCACTGGTAAATGTTTAAAAACTAATCGTCTTAGTGGGGACAGATCTAGATAGCCCTACTGGTAATTCAGGGTTCGTGCGAGTCCTTGAAAACCTGGACATATCCTGGAAACTAATAATGAAATTCCATGCCTGGGAAAGTGCTTGAAAATCTTGAAACCTACATATGTATCATCAGTTAGGTGATGAACGGAAAGTAGACGACGTGACTGAAAAACACTGAAAAATTTAGTCAAGAAAGTAGTCGAGTGTGTAGCCTTACATTATTCTTCCTTTATTTTGGCATAAAAAGTCTTGAAATTTGGGCTGTGGTTTTAATTATATTTGCGTTGGTTTGACACAGTTGTAAGGTTTCACGTGGACTAAACAGTACAGCAACAATCATGTACTATCTGAAACCTTGCAGGAAAGTTTATTTGTGTTCCTTTGCTGTTTTGACTTCGGATCAGTTAAACCTTACCCTAAGCATCAAACGAGTTCGTTTTTGTTTTCTAATATTGTTACAGACCTGAAACTCATTTAAAATAAAACACTATAGCAGTCGATTTTCAACACTTATAAACGTCTGCAACACTTTATAAACACTTTTATGCTTAAAACGCAAGCAGCGGCAAAATTGTTTAAAATAAAGCAGAAGTGTTTTTATCACAATGCTTATGTGTTTTTAATATTGTGTTTAATGCAGACTCCCACGTTTATCATGTATTGTAAAATAAAAACTACTATTTGAAGATAAAAGCACTACTGTTTTATTTAAAATACTTATGTTGCTTACATGTGTTTGAAGCATTTTTTTTTATAAAATGTTTCAAACCTTTTGATTTGAAACTCATTTCACGCCTGAAAAAAATAATCTTTATTAATAAAATCGAGTTGTCGCGTAGGATGGACGCCCACAAGACGGCCGCCACAAGACGGCCGCAAGTAATTGACAGAGCACATATCCGTTTTCATTGTCGGTCGCTCGCCCTTTTTCTTTGCTACCGTGGCAAGAATGAGCCCGCTCGCCCTCTTACTGATTGTTGAAGCTTCGTTTGTTTAATCCTCCCTTACAATGTCTCCAATGCCTATTTATTTATTTCCGGTGTACAAAGGCGTATTTATTAATTCACATGCACAAAGGCGTATTTATTTATTTCATATGTACAAACGCGTATTCCAACCATTTTTGCAGGAAAGAATCATATGTAATGTAAGTGTATGGACTCCGCAACAAGGGATACGCTGAATGAGGGAGTGAAGCAAACGAAAAACACCGTTTGCTAGACAGGGTACGCAAAAATACATAGACGGGATACACGCATCCCGTAAAACCACATGAGGAAGGAAATCCTCCCAGTGTTTTTAACGGTGCATCAAACACCACCCGTGCGTAGCACGGGCTTCCGCTAGTAATAAATAAACACTAAAGTTCTAAAAACTTTCTTCTCAGTCCATGCTATTTGTAAAACGCTTTTTTACGTGTTTTTCAGCTTAAAACGTCTAAATAGTTTTCTAGGTAGGTCTAAAATACGTTTAGGCTACCGGGTATAAATACATGGGTTAGTGCCTCTAAAAATGATTCTCGCCGAGAGGCCCCAGATCCAGGTTTTGTCTGTAGCTAATCGTTAGAGAACGGTAAACTTCAGTCAAGATAAGGCATGCACCAAATACCCGCCAAAAGGACTTAAAGCTACCTTACCCAAAAACCCACTCAAACTCGTACCTGTCTTTAAACTATTTATTTAAGCAACATTATTAATGGTAACGAACAAATACAAAAGGGAATAAACAAAAGCAAAGGATAGTTTTGGTTTCTTTTTAACAAAACCGCTCTCTCGTTAATCAATAGTTGTAGTGCGACGACCCAAACTCTTCTTTACCAATGACCAGACATCACGTAACGGATTAAAAAATTATCAGAATTACTTAAGCCTAGCCTCCCACCTTAGGTTAATGAAGTTTCACGTTACAGACCTATGGTTAAACGAGCTTCACGTTACGGACCAGCACTAAATTGCAAGCATCACGTTACGGACCAATACTGATTGCAAGCTTCACGTTACGAATCAGTACGACTAAGCAAGCTTCACGTTACGGATTAAATTATAAGAGCTGGGTTAACATCACGCTACGGATTAGTTGTAAACGAACTGCTGCAGTAACTAGCACCCCTTAGAAGATCGATTTAGACTCGACCACCGACTAAACCATCACTCAATTCTAGAACGACTGGAACAGGTAATTGGCATGGGATTAGTTCTGAAAACGCAAACCTCGATATAGCGAAAGGCAACCTCGCTATGGCAACTCTCCTAATACTTCCCGAATTAAAATAATTCACTGCCACTGGAGCTCTTTAATTGACATTTTTAGCACTACGTAATCCTTAATGACTTGCTAAAGGTGAGGAACCTCAATCCTGAAGACCCGGTCGCAGCTAAGAAGCCAAGTGTCTAAGTCGCGTTGCGTCGAAATCCGCCAGTAAAAAAGCATGTGTTGGAGCGGTCCACAACTGTGTGTTCTAAATTCCATACGGATTTTTGCGGCCCGTTTGCTGGAAAAATGTTCCTAGTAGAATCCCCTTTCAAAATTTTCGTTTGCTTGACATTAAGTCAACAACTAGCACTAGTGTTATTTCAATTTCCAAGGATGTGTTTGTGACCTACAGGTATGCAAGAACATTGTGTCCGATAACGGACCACAGTACACAAGTCACAAATTTAATGTTTTTGAATGAATGTGGCATCCGTCACATGATTTAAAACATTCCGTACAAGCCGATGACGAACGGGAGTGCAGCAAACCAGTTACAGAATTCGAAACGTTCACAAAAAGCTAGCTTAACACAAGGCTTAACTGTAGATAAAACACTATTAAATTTCCTAATGCAAGCGAGAAATGTCCCCCACACCACAACACAGTGTACTCTTTTTCTACAGAAATGCCTGTACCACTTTATCGTTAATGTTCCCATCAACTGACTCTTAAGGTTGAAATTGCACAAGACTGGCTAGGCATAAACAAGAACTAAACTTCCAGTTGGGAGATTGGTCTACTGTACTGACAATAAATAGGCTGAACGCTGAACACAAATAGGTAACTTGAGAAGTGACTGGCAAAGATAGCGAATACCACTTTCACATAAAATTTAAAAGATGGCAATATTTGGAGGAAACACGGTCAACAGCTTTGTTGCCGGGAAACGGAAGAAGACCAGACGGCATTCAGCCAGACGTCCCGATGTGGCAAGATTGTCCTCTCACAGTACCTTCCTAAACGACCAAACATAGCCTACCAAACGCACCACTGTTGGTGATAGTTTGGCTCACTCCCTGCTAATATCCGTGTTGGTGCGGCTTGGTTGACGTCATCATCGTCAGCGATGAATCTGTTTCGTCAAAACTGTTACGTCGCGCATGCTCAACCTCCACCCCAGCAAGCCACCACCCTGAGATGGGTCGCAATTTGGCATTGCTCTTGCCTGGTCACATCTATTAGCCAATCCTGGTCAAATCCATTAGCCAGGTCAGGTTGCGGTGAAGGCATGACGTATCGAATACTCTGCTGAGCTTGTTGAGCTGTATTGTAGTTTAGGAAGGTACTGAACGGCTGACGAAACATCACTGCGCACGCGCGACGTCAAGTTTGGAGCCAAACTGTCTGTAACAGTGGTGCGTTCTGTTCGCTATGTGCGGTGCTTTAGGAAGGTACTGACTGTGAGCCCGTAGGGAACCCAACGCTCAAGACAGAATTCAGAGCCAAATATTTTTGTTGGCCCTGATATTGAGATTTTGAAACCACGCAACACCAGTTAAATAAAAAAAAATCTTAAATTGCCTTGAAAACTTTGCCTAAATCTGACTTTCCGCCTCTATTAATGCCACCACAACAGCGTGACAGAGGTGTGCTTCACTGTAAGAGTACAGCTCCTGTCACAATGCCAACGTTGCATTCAGAGGAACCGATCGTTCGGCAAACTGTTCAATCGTTCAAGCCATACAAGTGACAAAATCGGGAGCTCTGGGTATAGTATCTACGAAAATTTAAAATCCTGGACTGCTCTTAGATTTGCGGTGATGCACGTGGTGAAGTGCTGTGAATATAGGGTGCAGATATTTTGTCTATTCTGTTTGCATTAATTTTTTCCTAATTTTGACCTGGACGTTGTTCTGTAAATAGTGTAGAAATTATGCGTGATGTTTTATTATGTGACGTTGTTGATTTAAAGGCAGAGGAGGGGATTGGGGGAAGGTTTGTGTTGAAGGTTTCATGTTCAAAATTAAAAATGCGTGGCTTAAATTAATTAGTGCTAACGGAACAAAAATTACTCAGGAAAATTACTGTTGAACAAAAAGGGAGTTAATCATGGAACGGGTTAAAATTAATATTGAACAAAAAGAGAATGTATCGGGGGGGGGGGAATCACAAATCGTAAATAATGGTTATCATTGTACGTAGAACTAGAAGTGTGAACAGGCATCCCCTACTTCTAGGGTACTGGGGCGATTGTAATGCTCTACTGTTAGTTAGGGTATGATAACTATTATGTTAGTACTAATTGTAATTCCTTTAGCGTGGTGATGTCAAAAACACCACCACCTATGTTACATTCACTGTAATTATATGAACACCCACTAGGGTGTGCACTTGCTTGTTCCTTCTATAAATACCAGAGCAGGTCCCCCCTTATTCATTATTATTATTATCACTACATGAAAAGTTAATACAAACGACAATTGAATTCCGTTCACAACCTAGATTTAGCGTTAACGGTTAATCACTTGCGGTTAAGGTTTGGCATTAAAGAAACTGTACAACTTCCATATAAATTTGTTGTTAATGCAAAATCACTTTTTCGTTAAGGGAAAGTCTATTCTATTTCGTTAACGGTAATTTCCTTTTTCGTTATATGAACTTTCACTGACTCACTAGAGTAGACCCAGATTACCAAAAACCTTTAGCATACACAAAAACAATCCAGTCGCTTGTAATCATGTAGGAAAAGACTTAGTAATCGTGTAGGAAAAAGGTTGTCTTAAGCAAAGGTACTTAAAAAAAAAACTATGCGACTGAAAATGACTAGGCGCCAAAGCTCACTGAGATAGTAGCTGTGTTCCTCGCTCCACTCGGAGTGGAGAGAGAGGAACGCAGCTACTACCTCAGTTGGCCTTGGATCGCTCTCAAATTGGCACACGAGCAGGGAAAAGCCCAAACTAGGTCAAATCAGAAGGTCACAACTGTTCTAGAAACAGAGCATTTCAAACCTTCGCAATTTGCATTGTACTCTTTCGGGCGCTTGGCTGACACCAGTAACGCCAACATGGTGGCAGCTAACTTCCTGTTCTCGTCTGAATGAGATTTGCGAGAGACCAATTTTGCAATCTAATTATTTACTTAGTCTATTTACAAAATTATTGTAGTTCCCTGTAAAGAACATAACTGATTAAAAACATTTCAAATTAAAACAACAATTTTGAAAACAGAAAAAACATGGCGGTGCTTATCGTGTCCACAGCGGGGTAGCTACAGGGTGGCAAGGGTGGCAGAATGCCACCGGCCCCCCAGCCCCACGGGGCCCCCCCCCCCCCCCACAAAAGAAAAAAAAATTTATATTTAAAAAAGGCTCTTTTGTAGTACACCAGTTATTTAATTTGGTATAAACTGTATTTTAAAAATGAATTTCGAGCATCCCCGTCCCGCACATCTCCCTGTCAAAAAAATCCTGGTGGACCATAAAAAAAACGCACCAGATGAAAAATTTCTCTAAATCAAACTTTTTTCCAAGGTTTTTTTTTTAATTTTTTGAAACGAGGGACCACTTGACTGGAGTACGAAAGAGTGGCCCCTATGTTCAACATAAATAAAAATTAGAAAAAATTAGAAAAAATTAGAAAAGTATGGATTTGAACATTTTCAGCTAGTGCGGTCTTTGTAGGCCATCCTGTATATTAAGGAGGGGGGGGGGGGCAAGGGCTAATTCGTCACCGGCTACACCGACCTTAGCTACCCACTGGGTCTCCACAGTTCTCGTCTGAATGACGTTCGTGAGATACACATTTTATATTTCGTCATAGTTCCTGCGGAGTGCGAACGAAAACAACACATATATTAACAGGTATGTTGCTACAAATGTGGAAACGCTGTAAATCTTAAAAACGATGGAAACAGCTTACATTATAAACCAAAGTCTCACAGCAGAAATGAAGCAACCGCAACGACCACCCCCGGAAGGGGTACAATGAAAACGTGCGAGTGTGTCAATTCTTTGGCTTGATGGTGAAAGTGGGACGTTGTTGCCCTGAAAAGAAGTTGAAATCATTGGCACATTGTTACCTCGACTAACAATTTGCTCTGCGCGGTCATCGCAAAGGCATGTCTTAAATGACGTCATGTACGAAGGACAGTTATTTTTCGCACGCTACTGGGAGTGGGGAGGGGCCTGAACGGGGAATGCCCGTTGGTGGGGCACTGCTTATGTTACAGCCACTATTTAATTACGATATTGCTTTGCGGAGGGAGAGGATTGACGGAAAGGGTGAATTTTACACAAAGAAAAATTGACTGTTGCAGTGAACGATCAGGCAGTACCGAGCAAATACTGGGAAACAACCACGGGTTAAACAAATCCCCGGGGGAAGCCGGGTACGATGCTAGTCAATTCATAAAATCGAACAGCTATTGGAAACTTAGTTCAAACTTTTGCCTGTTCTGGTATAAATTCTGCAAACAGTATTACAGTTTAACTGTAGCTGTGCGTGTTTTACCCTCCATATCGGACTTAGTTTCTTCACCATATTTGAGCTAGTGCCACTGAATTTCCTCACCATGTTCAATATTTATGGCGGCTGCCATCCCATATTCTCAAAGCGAACGTATCACAGATGGCTACGTGAATCTGCCTACATATCGCCCTACGTTAAATGCGCAAAGTACTATTTCCAAGGCACGGAGGCGTTCAGAAAATCGAAGGTAAAATCCCTGGTGGCCTCTAGAGGCGATCTAGTGAACTGGTTTACTCTTCGTAGCGTGTTTATTTATATAGGAGGTTTCTGTAGACTCTCCAAAGCCTACCGTTTTTTCTCTCAAGTAGCACTAACCAATCTACCCCAACTAGTTCACTTGTCCCTCAATCATTGGGCACTCCGTGTGAGAGCGAGAAAACTCCAAATTAGCTTGTAATAAAAAGAAAGAAAAAGAGCAGGAAGGAGATGCCTCTGGACGCCTCTTCTCCCGTCTCTCAAATCGATAAAAGGTCTTCACTTGATGTGATCCGTGTCACCATTGCATTCACCTCTGTGCTGTCCTTTTGGTGCGAGCTGCTGCTCATGATTCTTTCATTGCGTTCTCCCTTGAATTTGTCCTCTTCCGTGTTCGTGTGTGGGCGTCCAAGGGTACGTTACTCTTATTTAGCACCCACCAAACCCAGATTTTCTTCTAAGCCTGTGTAACAAATGAGTGATTTTCCACTAGGAGCTCGGTCCGTGTAAACAGCATCATGCACATTTCCCCGAGAGGGCAGGGGCACCTTTTAAAAAATGGGCACAGTGAGCTTCTTTTTCTGAGGACTTTTTCTGCACCGTTTTTTAAGGCTTTTTTTTTTGCCTATTCCCAGTGCTCGAAGTGGGAATAAATCAGTTCTGGTATAGCAAAACCCGGCTTTCCTTTTGTATTTTTTCACCACCGTTTGTTTTCCGACTCTGAATCTTGGGGGAGGAAGGGGAGGGGGGGGGGGGGGAAGAAATGCAAAAAAATTAAGAAATAAATAAAAAAAAACCCACAAAGTTTGGCTCCTATTGACGGTAGTGATAAATTTCACAATATGCAGAAATGATCAAATAACTTCATATATTGCATAATAATGGGAGTTTTGATTGAACCACTATTTCCCAAATCAGAGCTGGTTTTCATTTTCTTTTTCAACCATTATAAATACGATTGCCGAAGAACAAGCTGTATATAGCACAACGGGAGTGTGGTGGGTAATGTTATTATCGTCAAATTGTGGCTACAAAACAAAGAGCTCTACAAAAACACAAATAGGGATACGGCGCCTGGTACCATGCAACGACACAGTCTTGTGCCGAAATCAAGAATTGAATGAACAGGGCTTCCACCAACCTGGAGAACCTGAAAAACTCGGGGAATTTAAACCTTATTTGATACTCATGGAAAACTCGGGGAATTTTCTGATTTTTCACGAAAATCCTGGAAAACTCAGGGATAAAAAACAAAGCCACACTTTTAGGCGTAGGTCTATTGTAAGCGCGGTGTATCTTGAGTCCTGCAAGTATTTTGTGAGCGGCCACGTCTTCCTGGAGGGGGTGGCTTTAATCGATGGCCGCCATTGTTTTTGTAACCATCTTGGATATCAACAAGGCACTCTGGTACTGAAAACGTACAATCGATTATATGTGTTCGTTCTGCGGAGAACTCAAGATAGGTCGCGGCCACTATGCATACATTAAACATTATATTAAGACAACAATGCGGTAAAAAAATATTATTCTTATACTTCTTTACTGAACCCTGAAAGTTCATTAAATAGGGGTAGTCTTTTCCACTCTTAGTTCCATAAACAAGTAAAGCAGTTAAAATGTGTAAAACAATGTCCTTCCTCAAATTACGGTGAATAGCCTGGAAATTAACCTCAACTACGCTGGAAGACCTGGAAAACTTAAGGAAATTTATTTCACGATTTTCGTAGGAACCCTGTTAAAGGCGTAAATAAGCGAGGGTTTCAGCTCCGCTTGAGGAATCGGTCGGGTATTACTTGACCATACCATAACAAACATGAATTAGGTAAAAATCACGGACTGACGTGATTAAATACGCAGTATGCACGGCATTAAAACTATCAGCTAACAAATTAATCAACTTTGTTCGAACTCTGACGAACGGTACGCCCATTCTTCACGGAAAAAAGAGGCGGTATGCATTGCAAACATTTAGTGAAGAGACGGTATGCTCTTCAGACTCCGCCGTAGCAGGTGTAGACACATAAACGGATATTTTTTTTTTACTAAAAGGGCCAAAAAAGGGCATTATCTTGGCGGGGAAGGGGGCTTTATCTTGGCGGGGAAGGGGGATTAATCCTGGCGAGGAAAGGGGTTTATCTTGGCGAGGAAGGAGGTTTATCTTGGCGGGGAAGGGGGATTCATCTTGGTGGTGAAGGGGGATTAATCTTGGTGGGGAAGGGGTTTATCTTGGCGGGGAAGAGGGATTTATCTTGGTGGGGAAGGGGATTAATCTTGGCGAGGAAGGGGGTTTATCTTGGTCCAGGAAGGGGGATTTATCTTGGCGGGGAAGGGGTATTTATCTTGGTGGGG
>JAHWFP010234884.1:0-65283 GCA_023313725.1 Lithobius niger
AAAAAAAAGGGGACAGGCTGTAACAAAGTTATAATTCGAACCTTATTATTGGGCCTGCACAGAACTCTTAAAGACAGATTTTTTTCTGTCATGAGTTAAAAATGACCAGCTACAAATAACGGAAGAGGAAAAGGAAATAGCAGAATTACCTTTAACTTAATTTTCAACTTCTAAGGTTATCTCGGCAAACACCTAAAATCTTGTCACGTTTTAACTTGTAACTTTGCCACTCACAAACTTTTATAAGGAAAAGAGAGGCAGCATCTCAGTTGGCTTTCTTTTGGGCTGCAACCTACAAAAAGCAGCAGCAATGCAAATCAGCCGATTCATCAGCGATTTTATCATTAGATGGTGACTTCTCTGAGGAGGAAAGCGTTGTTAAAATTGGCTAGGTCTCCCTTCAGTTTAGAATGTACTGACGCTTGTGTCACTGTCATTTCCACTATTTCAGACGACCTAGGCTAGACACTAGCAGCAGCTCTTATTGTGGATGGGAAAAAAAACGGGTAAAAGATAAAACCTTCAATTCTTGGCTTTCCCAACCGAACATTCGAAATGGGAACTCCTTTGTATTCCACTTAATTTCAAGAATGATGACAGGTTCAAACAGAAGCAGTTTTACAGCCCTTTAATTTTCTGACTCCGTAGTGTATCATTTATGTACAGTCAGAGTATTAACATTTTTTCTTACACAAATTATAAAGGTATAAAAATATAAAACTGTGACGTCACATTTTTGACAAGGCCCCCCTTCCCCCATGTCACGTTTTGTCACCCTGGGCTGACCCCCCTCCGTCCCCTTCGAGTGTGACGTACTTTATGAATGGTCCCTTACTTCTGCCTGGATGGAAGGGAGGTGGGGGTGGGGGGCTAACTCTCTCGTGGAAAATACGTCGTTTATGCAATCATTCAGTTATGTGATCTGAGTTCGGTCTGGCATTAATGCAACGTCTTTATTCTCATTTGTTCAGGAATTCATTTTATTAGTTTACTAGTTTATTTAGTTTGCTTTTAGTTAATTTTGGTGCCGAAAACCACGTTTTAAGGGGTGAAATATTGATTTGCTTGCATGTATGAAGTCTTTGGCTAATTTCGAGCAGAAAAATTGCGATATAAAACGCTTTAAGATACTAAATCATAAAATAACTTAGCTACAGCCCCCCCCCCCCCCACCACATGGGGGCTGTAACTAGGTAATTTCATGATTTCTGCCCTTAAAGCGCTTTGGGGGTAGGCCATAGCTTTGCCAGGGCTGTTAACAGGTGATTTATGGTACTACTATCATTTCTTAATTTTTTGTTGTTGTAGTTGTTAATTTGCTATGCCAGGGGTTTAAAATCAGTATTTGTTTACAGATTACACAGTTCGTGGATGTGGACCAAGAGGACAAAAAGTCGAATGTTATGAAATTAAAAATCTCCATGCCATTCTCTGCAGCTGTGACAAATATGGCTGCAATGCAGGATCAAATGTACGTTTTCAAATTGTTGCTTTTGGCTTTCTTTGTATTTTCATAACCCTCCGGAATGCCTGAATATAACAATTACTTGGGCAATTTCCCGGTACCAGGATAAAAATTTTGCTGCCAACTTTTGGTTCTATTAGCCGTTACTTTGGGTTCCATTGCACAAACGGGCATTTCTCCGACATGGACGTTTCACCAATAGATATTTCAGTGACATGGACATTCCACAGATAGCTATTTCAACAACCAACTATCGAATTCTGACAATACTGGCTGAACGAGGAAGCAAAGTGAGTGCTTCATTGTCTAAATTTTCCAAGAATTTCATTGGGTTTGTGCGCATGTGTACCTTTAACTCAGATAATTGTTTTTTTGTGTGTGTGAAGCTTAAATTATGTAACTACCGGCTAATCATGTGGGAATTTCTAGTTTTTCCAAACCGTTCCCAACTTGAAGGAAAAAAGTACAAGGTCTGATGCTGATTTTTAAATACCTGACAATTAATTTGCCGGAAACTAATGGTGGTATTCTACTGTATACAAAAAATGAACAAAAGGAGAGATTAAGAAACAGAATCATTTAATGTCAGGTCCTGTTCTGAACATGATTAATGCATTTGTGAGGAGCCAAGGAAACTCTTACTTATGGTACTTAAATTATTATTTAATGGGAGTTGCAAGAGAACATGGAATCTTTGGTATTGTAACATACAATTTTGATGCCATTTGTTTGCACGAAAATGACCATTTTTTTGTACCTATTACGGAAAAATAATCCGTTCTTTGAAGGAAACTGGTTGCATGTGTATAGCCTAGTGTAATGCTTAGAATCTGTTGTTAGAAACGCAATGGTAAATTGAAGTAAAATGTAACTGAAAATGATTTAGTTTCCAATGGCATGCTTTTTAGGGGCGAGGGATAATCGTCTAACTGGAAAATCGCATAATTGGAAGAACGTATACAGTATAACAGTATGACAGAAATTCGTCTAACAGGAAATTCGTATAATGAAAAAGCGTCCAACTGGAAATTCGTATAATGGAAAATCATCTAACCGGAAATTCGTATAATGGAAAATCGTCTAATGTCCCTGCCTCACTCGTGCTACCGCGCTACCGTGCTACTGCGGCTATACATGTAACATCAGAAACCGCAGTTAGACGTTTATCCAGTTAGACGTTTATCCTTTATACGATATTCGTTTAGACGACTTTCCATTATACGGTATTCCGTTTACACGATTTTCCAGATTTTTTATTTTTGCAGATATTACACAAGTATCCCATTAGACAATTTTCCAGTTAGACGTTCCCACTTTTTTTAAGATATGTTGTAGTATATTTTTTCTGTAGGTTTATTGCACATTGTATGGAGAGAAATTGGACTTTTGGCTTCATTTTTCAAAAGGTGAAAACACACAAGACAGCCGCAAGTTACTCTTTGGCCACCACATGGAATGAAACGATGTTTGCAAAAGAAGCTAACTGGGATACGTAAAACAGGGTGAACTGGTAGGGTGGTCCAAATGTGGGGTGTGAAAGATGAAAAAGGCGGGCATGTTTAGTAAAGAGAAAGCAAAGGGAAGTCAAGAAGCATAATAAAATAATAATTTGTAAGGTAACGGGCGTACACAGAATGGGGGAAAAAACGTTCTCAGGGAGGTAGAAAGTGGAAAGTACATGGTAGGAATTAAAGTTTGCATTAAAAAAAGTAGAGCTTGATTTCAAAATGGAATTGGGAAGAAAGTGGGGGAACTAGGGTTTGTATAGGTGACTTTTTAAAGCTGTTTATTCAAAAGGATTTGTGATAAAAAGTAAAATTCTTAAATGTAGACTGAAATCAAGTAAGCTAATTTTGCACGGTGGTATGGAGGGTGATCTGAGAGTTGAATATTGTATCTTGATGCAGGAGGATTAGGAAAGTTTTGAGACTGAACGTACTGAAATGTTGTTCTTCGTGATACAAAGGTGTCACGAGTCGAGTTGCGACCTGTAAAAAAAAGTCGTGATGTGCAGCTGCATTAGCAGGGGTGCGAGAATTTAAATTACATAAATGGCGTGATACACAATCAAGTCGACACCCCCTTCAGCCCAGGTATTTTGGGGCACTCGGCACATGGAAAGGCATTACGAACTTAAACGGGAAGTAGTTTAGTGACTCTAAACTACTTTTTGGTTAAGGCCAAGAGTTGGTGTGAGTAGAAGGTGGTTTAAGGGAACTAAAGTTTTACAGGTAGTTTGCAAAAATAGTAGTTTGTGACAGGGGCGCGTCTACCGTTAAAAAAGTGAGGGGGCCAAATGCCAGCAGTTGCGTAAATAACGGGGATGAGGGTGCGGCGGGACAGGAACCAAGAGCCATCCATCCGCCCCCCCCCCACCCCCCAAAAAAAACGAGCCGAGGGGCATGAAAATCATTGGAAAAATCTAAATTCGGTATTTTCTTCAAAACCTTTTTTTATGATGAAGCCGTACATTACGTAATGGGTAGGGGGGGGGGGATCGCAAAAATGGGTGTATATAATTAGAAATGGGCCAGGTAGACGCGATTTAGTATTGCCAGATTTTGTATACCAATATTTATCACATTTTTGATAATTAGTGAACATTTCAGGTCGTACTATAAGAAATAAAGATAGCACATTGTTACTCAATTAAAATAACTTTTTAGAAGATTTAACATAGTAACGCAAGTTTCACTTCCGAAACTGCAACGTTGAATATACGGCTTTTTCTGTACGTGGTTTCGCTTAGTGAAACGTAACCTATCGTGTTCGATTCGTCTACCCCGTCACGTTGTATTCTTTTGCTCCGAATCTAGTGTTATTTATACATTAATAAAAACAGGAATTAAAATGCCAAACCAACGTTAAAATGAAAATTTAACTAAAAAGAATCTTTCTTTCTCTTGATTAAATCTTTCTCCTGAAGAATTTTTCTTTCTCCTGATTAAAACTGAGGGCCCGGTCTCAGCAAAAAGTGGTGGGGCCATGGCCCCCCTGGACACTACATATTATGTCTAACAGTCAAAACACACAACAATTTTACCAGGCTAGGTATTAGCGGACACCAGTTGACCTTTGCAACCATTGCAGAAAATTTTATTATTGTTGTTATTATAGTTTTTATTATATTTTTTTTTTATGATTGACAATTGGTTTTGGCCAAGCTTTAAACTACGACGCATTTTTATTATTATTTTTTTTATAGAAACATTGACATCATAGCTGGCTCCCCCCCCCCCCCCACCCCAATAACGGGTCCCTCACGTTTGGCGATGCCATCGGGGACCATTGTGTCTCTGGTAGGTCTAACCTTGGTGGTAAGGCATTCGTGACCTCAACCAAATACCATCAACCCGTCCTCCTTCCTCTGCAACCGAGCTGTCGTGTTCATTTTAAACTTTTAAACTGTTTTTTTTTTAGTTGTTGTTGTAATCTATACTTTTTTTTTTTAGTTTTAAATTCAGATGGCAGTTAGTGACCTCCAGGTCCTTGTCATTCCGGTTGCGTTTGCAACAAACCTATATATTATTATTATTATTTCAAAGGTTGTAACTTCTAAAGTTATGATATTAGGTACAATCTGTAGTTGCAATCTGTCTAAAGTTACAAACTCTAGATTGTAGTTTGGATGCACTGCTTTGCCCAGTGGTATAATTCTTACAGTTTTCTGTGACATAGTTTTGTAACCTAAACATTTTTCTGCTGGCTCAATTTCTCCAATGTTAACATTTTTCTTTTTAAGAGGTGAAGCCTTTGTTGGTGAAAATATCCTAAAAATTTGTGTTTGTATCTTAAAAATTAAATGTTAGTTTACGGCCTCACAGTTTATTTCTTACTTGCATACGTCTACATAACGGAAGTCACGATTGGGATCTCCCACATATTTGGGCCGCCATTTTCTGGAAGTTTGCTTCAGGTCGGAAGTTAGTATCAGAACTCTTGGCTCACTCTCTCTGGATGCAAAATGAGCACCTTCGCTGCCGTTTCAGCGTCCATTTACTCCAGTCTTGTGGTTACAAAGAATTGTGTGTTTAGACATTAGTTTTAACTATGAATTATGTTGGATTTTGGAGGAGTAACGATCTAATCAACTACATTTATGAGTAAATGCTAATAAGAAAGGAATTGCATTAAAGCTAGATTGACTCCACATCACGTGTGACTTTTCTGTGATGGAGTAATCTTTTCCTGGACAGCGTCCATCCTTGATTTTTGCAAAATAAACTGCAATGGTCCATGGACATTAAAAAAGTGATTCACATTAAAAAAAAAAAGTTAGTGATTGTGATTATTTTCACGTAAAAAAAAAGGAAAATTGGAAATTAGCCAACAGCGAAAATCATACACTAAAAATAACGTAGTTCAGTAAGCAACCTTTATGCACTTACGTTTCGTCGGAGTGGCATGACCCGGATTCGAACCGGCTACCCAGTACGCTCCCAGATCATTTGCATAGCGCCTTAATCGATATGGCCACATCCTTCACTGGCATAACCCGTTATTAAGGTCACAACCGTGACCAGGGCTCCATTCTACCGAAATTCACTCGGCATTTTTCATTGTCATTTTTTTCATGTCGCATGTCTCACACTGGGCTGGTTTGTAAAGCTGGATATTGTGAAGTGTTGCAAAGACTTATTCTTTCATATTCGCTGGTAGACATATGACAACAGCTGCACTGGATGTATATCAGCATGGAGTACTTGAATTTGTGGATTGTTTAGAATTAATTTAGTGGCAGCCTCTTTTGGAGAACGTTTGGGTAGTGCACTAAGTGGTGGGTGTATCCGAAAAGTCTCATAAGACAACACCGGATTTTTTTTTTGGGAATGTGGGTGCTGGAAGGGACCAGTTTCGACATTCGCTGCAAACTTTGGGAGTAGATGATAAATTGGAAGAGTTGGTTTGAATTTTTAAGTTACATTGGAGCACTTGCATTACTTATTGACAACCCATGTCGATGTGTCGGTGTCAGGAGTGGGGTAAGACAAACGTCTGGATGGTGGGCCTTGATAATGCGGTGAAATTGTTTTGAATGTTTTTTTTTACGCAGCTTAGCATGGAGGCGTTCGTTTTGGGATTGGAAGAAAGAAACAGATTGTAACTGAATGTGGGACCAAAATTAGACACGTTTCAAAATGTTTAGACTATTATTCACACACGGTAGTGACGAGAAGGAGCAACTGCGCTTGTTGTAAAAGTTAACTGGTCGACTATCGACCTCTAGTATTTTTAATCATACTTTACTTCCTGCCCTGTACTTTTTCACTTTCTACTTCCCCAAGCATACAGTCTGTGTTTGTTCATTATTTCCCTTGCCTTCCCTTTGCTTTCTGTTTACTACACGTTCCTACCTTTTTCACCTCTCCCATCATACATTTGGACCACTCCATCAGTTCATCTTGTTTTACATATCCCAGTTTGCTTCCTTCACAAACATCTTTTCCTATCCATTTGGTGACCAAAGCGTAACTTGCTGCTGTCTTGTGTCTTTTTACACTTCGTAAAATGAAACTAAAAGCTTTAATTCGAAATATAAGGTACTATTTTTACCCGTTTTATGTGTTTTCCTCCAGTTATACGTTTTTAGACTGATTTTCAAATTTTATCTCCAGTCTTGAGCTGACTAAATACGCAAAGCATAAAGTAACCTATAGAACTGATTTTCAAGACAATAAAATGTAATGCGAAACAAACCTGACTGAGAAAGTTAATTAATTGGCTTTACTTACCTTATCGTTTAATTAATACTGAGAGACAAACTATCTGTATACGTAAATAAATACAGATGTAAACCTACTTCCATTGTCTTTTGGGCGTCAATGTTAGACTGCCTGAGCGGGAATCAAACCATCGACCTTTGAGACCAAAGGCTGAAGCTTTGTCACTCAGCCATACTGCTAAGGCTTGCAGTAGACCTTCGTACTTTAATTTCAAATGTAGAGGGTTTAATTCCTGCTCCGGCAGTCTGCATTTAAGTCACTCATTCAGCGCAGCCCCCTTCAGTTGTTTTGTTTATCCCTGCATCTTCCCCTTAAACTTTCCATAATTTGCAAAATTTTCTGGCCCCCCCCCCCCCCCATTGCAATTTATCCTCGACGTGATGAGATATGTTTTTAGTTGCATACACTTAACCAGTTAATAGACACCTAGGGCTGTTACATGTGTCTTGTATGTGTCTGTACCTTTTTTCTTTACGAATTTTTTGTCTATAAGCCGTTCATCAGCCAAACTGATAATTTTTCTTTTGATTTCTTCGTTCATATTTTTTGTCTTGCAGAAATCCCTGAAGTTCACGGTTACTAAACATCAGACCGCAAAGCATTTTGTTTTTCGGTTATTAACATAAACCCCGTTTGCTCGTGGATGTTCGTATTGTTTCATAACCATCATTTAACGTGAATCCCTTTATTGTTACACAGTCCACGGATCATCGTAAATGACTGATTATGTTGTCCTTCGTTGCAGTTCGGCTATTAGTTCGTCCACGTTTTTACAATATATCTAGGGACCAAGGTTGCTTGTCCAAGCCATTGTTGCTTGAAATGTTTAATTGCAACATGGAAAAGAGTCGAAATGTAAATTTCTTGACTGCGAATTTCATAACCCTCCCACGCTTCTGTCCTGACCACTACAAGCCCTAAAGTACAAACGTACAAAATTACAATATCCAGATCACCATACATTCGTGTGTAAAGGTTGTGTAGGCCTTTCCAATTTTTTTCTTGCCATGAGCAATAAGTCTATGGCATTTAATTTGCGAAAACGTTTTAGCTACCTACACAGTGCCATTAAAACAATGTTATTAATGCATCTTTCTCTCTATGAATGGTGGACACTCATCTTTTAATTTTAATTTTTCTTTATTCCTGTACCTTTCCCTTACATTTTCCATAATTTGGCAGATTTCAGTCGCATTGGGATTTATCCTCAACATGATAAAATATGCTCTTGGTTGTTTACAGTTAACAGGCGCATGTCTGCTAGTGAAGCCGCTTTGTTTGTTTATTACAAGTTGTATGCTCTGTAGATGCTAAACATAATTTAACTGGCCGGAAGAAAGAAAATTCATTAGGAGCCCTGGCCCAAAGCCACACTCCCCAAACAAATAATACATTAATGCCTAATATGAGCCAGAGACACAATGTACCAGAGACACATTACACACACTACATTGCATTCGTCACTATTCGTGCCTATATGTTACCGGATCCGGGTGCTTACTTAATGAATTCCTCCTGCATTCATAACAGTCTCCACATCACTGCACATCATCACTTCATATCATACCTTTATAATGACAATTACAACTTCCGCTGTGTATGATGCCCACAATATGCTACTCGGACAAGGACCAGAAGAAAGTCTAAACTCCTCTGTGCACCTGTGTGCTTGTGTACTTGTCTGCGTACCTGCCTCCCTCACACAATTTACCGTTATATACCCACAATTTACCTCTATGTACCTACCTGTTCTGATCCAGACAACATGCCGCTCAGCGTGTATCCCGTAGCCCATATGTTAGCTTCCCTGATTAGGTGCTGCTCGGAGAAGAGCCAGAAAAATGAGTTTGCACTCCACTGTGTACCTGTATACTTATGCACTTGTGCACCTGTGAGCTTGTTCGTGCACTTGCCTGCCACACATAATCTTCCACTGTGTACCCATGTGTTCTGTCCCGAACAACATGCTGCTCGGACAAGAGTGAGAAAAGTATATCTGTACTCCACTGTGTACTTGTCCACGTGCTTAAACCAAGTATATGCCCAGAAAAATGTGTCTACACTCCATTGTACCTGACTATGTACGTATGACAGATTTGCACCAAACCCAAGGGCAAGGTGGGCAAACGTGGGATACACTCCGAAGATGCTTATTCTGTCTTTCGAGGAAAAGTGAGGTCCCTCTCCCATCAACTCCTAGAGAAGGCCGAGACTTAATGTTCACCGAGCACTAATCCAACAAGATCTGACCGACCAGATCACCGTAGCCATGACTCAAGCTGCGCAGGCAAACAGCGAGAAGTAGCTCATCAGCACGAGGATGGAGAGGAGGTTTGCATGTCTCCACCCACAGTGCCTGTACATGGGTGGTTACCAGGCAGCCAGTAACAACCCACAGGCAGTTATTGACTGGTACCTGGAGAGCTCGAAGGCACTCCTGAGACGATGCAAGAAATGGCAGATGATAATCTAAAACTGATCTGAAGAAAGTTCAGTATACTGCCATTAGTGAGCCTCGATGAACCAAACGGTGCCGGACAAGCATCTTCAAGATTGGAACTCTGCATAGCATCTTGTCTTTCAGTGGCTTTGCGTGCAGTAACCATTCCAAATCATTCTCCCTCTAGGACGATGCCTAGATACTTGACGGATTTCTTTGGCGCTGTAACCATTCCCCCTACAGTAATTTGTACGGGTGCTGTCTGCATGTCAACAGAGTGCGAGAATATCACCAATTCAGTCTTCGCATGGGCCACCCGGGATTGGCCCCTCATTTCAAGACTCAGAACTATTGTATTCAGAGCATCTTGAACATGATTAGCAACAACCAATGGGTCACTCCCTGTGAACCACATGGCACCGTCATCAGCATAGCAGACGATGTTCGAGCTGCACTGCATTTCAACTAGAACTTCCTTTATGGCTACTGCAAATAAGGCCGGCTTAAGCAACTGCCTTAGGACAGACCTCGATCCAATTGAGCCTCGGATGACCAGAAACTCCCGCACTTTATAACATAATGTTTGCATACCCAAAAGGGCTAAGATTGCACTGATCAATTTTTCAAGGCAGCCAGTAACAACCCGCAGGCAGTCATTGACTGGAGAACTCAAAGGCACTTCTGAGACGATACAAGAAATGGCAGATGATAATCTAAAACTATCTCAAGAAAGTTCTGTATACTGCCATTAGTGCACCTCGATGAACCAAACGGTGCCGGGCAAGCATCTTCAAGATTGGAATCCTGCATAGCATCTTGTCTTTTAGCCGCTTTGCGTGCAGTAACCATTCCAAATCACTCTCCCTCTAGAACGATGTCTAGATATTTGACGGATTTCCTTGGCGCTGTAACCATTCACCCTACGTTTGTGCGGGTGCTATCTGCACGTCAACAGAGCGTGAGAATATCACCAGTTCAGTCTCGTAGGGGACAGGGATTGGCCCCCCTCATTTCAAGACGCAGAACTATTGTATTCAGGACGGCCTGCTTTATGGACAGGTACCAAAACCGTGAACAGCCATGACGGGGGAACCGCACTGCCATCCAGCATATTTTGCAGAAGTAGCAAGAGTTCATCTCGATCATCTAACGGAAAAATGGCTAACTGGCTGTACGACAACCCATCATCCCAACAACGCTATTGGGTTTACATTTGGATTTAGCACAAGTAAGTTTCGTCACGACAAAAGGCACATCTGTTGCTCTCTGCGCAGATTTTACATGCGCATTATGTGGCAGTATACCTCTTGGGAGTGCATACACACTTCCAAATCGTTGGTTAAAAGCATCTGCCATGTGCTCACTCCTTAGGATTCTGCGATCGGTTAGACCGATGCTGTATACCCATGACAATGAACAAACTCTGATCTTGCAGTAATAAGTACTTCCATGCCTGAGCAAAGGAGCCCGACGAGGCTACCTTATCGCATAAACGGTTGCCAAAGCCTTTCTTTATCGCTTTTATGAGAAAGGAAGATTTACGAGCAACCGCCCTATATAACCATCCTATGTACGATGAAGTTCGTTTCCACTTGCGATATGCTACCCGCCGGTCACGAACAGCAATGGTGCATGTCCTAGTCCACCATATTGGTTTCGCTTTGGAATACGGCATTTTACTTGATTGATTGATTGATTGAGTATTTTATTATGAGCCTTGGCCCAAAGCCATGCGCTCATCCCAAAATAACAACAACTACTAATTACAACCAATTACAACCAGTACACTTAATACACAGTATTGAAAACACTCTTGAGAGCACTCCTGAGAGAAAACCATTCGCTACCACTGCCTAAAATACCCCATTACCCCATTTTACCTGGTTCCAAAATCAACTGTAAAGCAACAATCAATCTTTTAACAATCGGATGTCTACAATCGTTGGCGACACACACCACGTACAACAATGGCATTAAACTTGACTGCAGTTGCAGGACATGTATAGGTTATCAGCTACTTTCCGAGGAGTGAGATATAGTAGTAAGTAAGTAAGTAAGTAGTTACTTAGTATAATGTCGAGGCCCGCAGGGCCGAGCCATTGTTGTATCTCTCCGAGGAAAGTGTTAACCGAGATGTCCATCGGGCGTTGGGTGTCCCCCCGCTTGCCTCAGACGTACAGTACATATCTTGCGTAATATTCTATCCTTCTGTGGTGCAACACGCAGATTTGTGTGTTGATGTGTGTCCTGGTTTATCTATGCAGGCGAGTTAGTTTGTGGTGTACTGGATGTTAGAGTTAAGTATGCAATTAAGTAGAGTGAGTCCATGACGTTGGGGTCTGTAGTACTCAAGTAATAAAGTAATAATAATAATAATAATAAAGTGGCTGATAACCTATTTATCACCCTATTTCACGATCAGTCCGACAACAATGGTACAGCACGCACAGAACAAAGAATGAATCGTCCTGATGTTCTTTTGCTTAGAAGGGTCGACAATGCGACGAAGATGTCATTGTTGACAGCATAGTTATTCCTTGTTTGGCTAAGGGTTCTGTGCTCGTGTTTATTGATTGTAACTCGATTCCGAAGTCCCCCATCACCGTTCATACCGCGAAAACTGAACGACGAATAGTCCCTTCAGACAAATTTCCTTAAAAATGTTTTTAGAAGTTGTTTGAAGGGGCTATTCGGCGTCGAATTTCCGCGGTATAAACGGTGATGGGGCAGTTCGAATCGAGCAACAAGCCAGAAACAAAAGCAAAGAACCTTTGTTGGCTAACTGGGATAGGTCTGTTCCTCGTTGTGCGATGACGAATGCTTTCGGAATCTTGAACAGTGATGTGGTAAGACAATAAACGTGTAAATACAGGACGATGAGCCAAATGGGCTCGATTAGTGATAATAAACGTATACTCAATGTAGTTTAATTCAAATTGAAAAGCTTCACATTAATAAATAAATTACAAATAATGAAAACCGTGACAGACGGTTGTGTCAGAATGGCTAGCATTGGACATTGTCATGATTTTTGGAAAGTGGCGGGGGGGGGGAGGAGAGGAAGGGCGTAAGAGCGGACAACGGGAGTCGGGTAGGATGAGAGCTATCTGCCAACAAAAGTTACCACTGATCAAACTGATAACGAAAACAGCATCTGTTCTAAATTTTACTCAAGGCTGTAACGTTGTTTGTAATTTAAAATCGTAAATAGCTTTTACAGTTCAGTATCATAATGTTTTCCTGCTACATGGAAAGATAAATAACTAAAACGAAAGCATTTTTTCTTGCTTAAGCATAACAAGCTCTTCACGATGCTGTTCTTCATTTTAATCGAGTCTGTAACGTCCTTTTTGACATCTAGAGTACGCGTGATGTTCCTTAATTCATAAGCACGCGTGATATCCAGGCGTGATATCCAAGAGCAGGTGTGATATCCGATATCACTCCTCCTTCTGATCTCAGTCCTAAACCATTGTTGCAATCCCGTCGTGTTCCATTGTTAAACGACGACTGAAATCGTAAAATTGGGTCATAATGGGTACTTTGCAAACTGTGTCTGGTCGCGTGGAATGTGGCATTGTCGGCGGGCTACAGGTTTTGACTTTTGGACTTCCGTTGATGAGCTAAAAAAGGAACCCGTGTTTCTGGTAAGAGTGGACAACTTTAAACCAAACGACGATAGGTTGTTAATGTCGACACCCCTTAGTGGACCTCAAAATTGGCAGCCTGATACGATGGAAAGGCGCATTTATTTCGTAGATACTGACATCCAGAGTGGAATTGAATTTTTTTTAAGTGAGCGACAACAATCACTGCATGAGCGAGCGTTGATACCTTAGTAATTGAACGACAATTACTTGCAACTGAAAGACCAGATTTTGGTTCTTCGTAGACCTGGGCTGCCAGCACTTTTGACCAGACATGTGGTAATATTATTAGTTTGTTTTGCTTGGCATAATTTTTTAGTTAGGCTTGGTGTTAGTGGGCCAACCGTTCCAGTTAGGCTACTTTACCACCACATGCGTGGTAAAAATGTTTATCAACATTTTAACTACATTTTTATAAGGCAAAGTATTATAGCAAAAACGAGACAACCCCCCCCCCCCTAGCTAATACGACGACAAGAACCCCCGAAGCAGCAACCCTTACTTTACTTTACTTTACTTCACTTTACTTTACTTTACTTTACTTTACTTTACTTTACTTTACTTTACTAACAAATAACTCCATATTGCCTACCGGCTGCATGGGGGAAAAAAAGGAACTATAAATACAATATGCAAGAAAAAAAAACAATAAATATAATATGAATCAAAAGGAAAAAAAAATCAAAGTAGAAAAACGTAAAAAGGAAATATTAACAAGCAATATAATGTATTACAAGTGGGAAAAGAAAATATCCATTTACAACCCCTACAATGAAAACGGGCGAGCGTTTCAATTCTTTGGCGAGAAGTTCAAACTGGTATACGTTGTTGCTTAAAAAGGTGAAATTGGCTCGTCAGACCCTCGAAGTTAAGCAGCATTGGGCTGGATTGAAACTTGGTGGGTGACCGCCTGGGAATCTGGCTGTTGCAGACATAGGGCCTTAGGGCTTCGGGCAGATGACCAGGAGTGGTTAACGCTCGTTAAACCCTTTAACCCTTTGAAATTGGTTTATTATTGCCTCAACTAAAAATTTGCTCTGCGCGGGGATCTCAGCGGCAAGTCTTAAGTGACGTCACACACGAAGGACAGTTATTTGTGACAAGGTATGGATCAATCAAACTAAAGCGATAGACCGGGGGGGGGCCGCACCGCGCCCCGAACGGAGAATGCTCGTGTGTGGGGTAGTCCGCCTGTTAAAAGGTTGAGAGAGTGAAAGGGGCAATACGGTTGTTACTATTAGGCATATGATTACGAATTAACTGAACCTAAAAGGTAAGTTTATTTTTTTTTAGAGGGTAGGAGGAAAGAAGGAGAGGAGAGGGGAGGTATATGATGGGATGGGAGGAAAGGGGCGTAATCCAAGAAGAAAAACTGCCTTGTCGCATTCAACGTTCAGGCCACACCAACCGAAAGCTGGGAAACAACCACGGGCAAAACAAAACCCCTGGCGAAGCCGGGTACAACTGCCAATCAATCAATTAATCAATCCACCACACCCATCAACAAACAGTCAACAAACAAACGACATGAACATCATTTATCTGATGATGCGTAGAATTAATACTTGACTCATTTTTGCGAGCAAGTAGTTACTTTTAGTTTGCACAATCATAAGATCATAACCTGGATAAGAACTGATATCTAAACAGGAATCAGTGCCGAAAATAATAAAGTGTAAACTGTCAACAAAACCTCGTTCAGAAGTAAAGCTTCAG
Organism: Lithobius niger; assembly: GCA_023313725.1. NCBI lineage: Eukaryota > Metazoa > Arthropoda > Chilopoda > Lithobiomorpha > Lithobiidae > Lithobius > Lithobius niger. The sequence goes on from JAHWFP010234884.1 coordinate 14,992, forward strand.
CAAGGTTACAACCAAAATCGTAAAGAATCCAGAACATGGTAAGTAACAAAATAATCAAAAGCAATAAATTGCAGAAGCAAAAAAACTACCAAGTTTCAGCAGAACATCTGTGATATCAAAACAAGCTAAGCTTCTGCTCATCTTACATTATGAACCAAAGTCTCAGAGCATAAATAGCGACAACGACGACCCCCAAAAGGGGAACAATGAAAACGTGCGAGTGTGTCCATTCTTTGGCTTTAAGTTGATACTGGTACGCATGGCGCATGGCTTCGGCCACTAGGCTCTTAATAAACCTTGAAACCTTGAAACCTTGAAACTAGTACGTTGTGACCTTGAAAAGCAGTTGAAATTAGCACATTGTTGCCTCGACTAACAATTTGCTCTGCGCGGTCATAGCAAAGGCATGTCTTAAATGACGTCATGTACGAAGGACAATTATTGTTCACACGGTACGGATTGCTCCAGCCAAAGCGATAAACTGGGAGTGGGGAGGGGCCTGAACGGGGAGTTTGTGGGGACAGTAATTCTGTTAGCTCCACTATTTGATCGAGAAGGTGGAGGATACAAAAATAACCTTCTATACCCAAACACCGTGGGAATCTCAGCAGCAAGTATTACATGACGTCATGCACAGTTATTTTTCACACGGTACGCATCGCTTAAGCCACGGGGCGACAGGCCGGGGGGGGGGGGGGGGGGGGGAAATGATCTGTTACCATTAAGCATATGATTACACATTAACTGAACCTAAAAGACAATTTCTGGGGGGATGTTTGGAATACCAATTCGCCCAAAACCTCGCAAAAGGGGGAGGGGCAATATTTTATTCAAATAACCATCCAAATTCAACTACGTGTATCAAAGAGGAGGAAGGTAGGGAAACGGACAGGAGCGGGAGAGGACGTGATAAAAGGGGGAGGGAGAGGACTGGCGGAAAGGGGGAGTATTACACGAAGAAAAATTTACTGGTGCAGTGAACGATCAGGCAGCACCGAGCAAAGACTGGGAAACAACCACGGGCCAAACAAATTCCCGGGCGAAGCCGTGTACGACTGCTAGTCAGACATACAACGCAACTTTAAAACTTGGCGCAATGCAAGCCTTTCATTTGCCCAAGAAAAACAACCAGTATCAAGATACACGCTACTTCATTGTTTTACTGTAAGGTTTGACCTCGGTGTCCCATGTTAAAGCTGAAATTGCGATGCTTAATTTCTCCGCCGCCTTTTAATATCTTCCACTCAACTTTAGTATATAAGCTTTGTTGGACTTTGTGAACATGTGTACCAACTTTTATTAATTTCCTATTAGTCACTTCGGAGATCTGAACTTGAGTTGGAATCGTGAGTTTCATTTTCGGCTTATGTGGTGATGGCGATGGACTTTAGACACGTTCATACAATGGTCTCTACAGACTGAACCATTTGTCGTAGAAGGTTGGTTCTTAGTTCATTTGAAAGATCTACGGGACGACCAATTGAAATTTCCCGGGCCCTGTACGATCCGTTTTATTGTTGTTTTACATTGTTTTAAACATTCTTTTTATGCAACAGCGCCAATCAGCAATCTCCAGACGCAAGACGTAGTAGACTGAAGATTCAATACAGTTCCAATTTATTTTAGGCAAGCCCGGGCCGTATGCCATGCGCCGCACTACAAGGTCTAAAACAAATCGGAAACTACAAAGTCTACACCAAATCGAAAACGAAAACAACAACATATCAGACAGAAGATTAAAAAAGGGTTTAACGAGCGTTAACCACTCCTGGTCATCTGCCCGAAGCCCTAAGGGCCCTATGTCTGCAACAGCCAGATTCCCAGGCGGTCACCCACCCACCCATTTAATGCTGCTTAACTTCGGGGATCTGACGAGAACCGAGACAGAAGATTAATCAATTTCTAACAATGCTGGTGAGGCAACAATTCACCCGCACGCGAGAAGACGCATTATCCTTATTACGAATTGATTCATGTAATGACTTTACGTCACTCTCCCGTGTTAATCCTAAAATGTCCGTTGTCCATTTGGCTTGCCGTTCTGTATTATAAATAACGGGCAAAGCCGCTACTAATGGAGAGCTGCGGCCAAACCACTTCCAAAAGAAAAACTTGCACTGAATAAGCGAGCGAAAATCAATGCGTTTGCAACTGCAAGAAACAACCTTGGTATGCCAAAGGACACGAATTAGAAAACAAAAACGAGCTCGTTTGATGTTTAAGGTAACGTTTAACTGCTCCTAAGTCAAAACAGCAAAGTAACACAAATAAACTTTCCTGTAAGGTTTCACAAATCGCAGTGTTCCTGAACTGTTTAGTCCACGCGTAACCTTACTGCTGTATTCAACCATTAGACACGTAAATAAAATTAAAACCATATCCCGACTTTCAAAATTATTGTAAGAATAATATAGTGTATAATACAGGCTACACACTCACCTACTTTTGGGGCTAAAGTTTACAGCATTATTCTAGTCAAGTCGTCTCCTTTCCGTTCATCCTATTGATACATACACCACTTTTCAAGACTTCATATACAAGACATCAAGATTGGTATTTCATTTTTATTTTCAACGACATTTCCAGGTTTTCAAGGAGTCGCACGAATCCTGAATTACTTAATCTGTAGGTCTGCACTAAGCACTCTAAAAGTACGGTTTTTACGATTTTTCAGCGATATCGTTTAGCCAAGTAGAATGAACCAATCAGACCTATCGTGTTTTAAAGTAAAACCTGTAAAAACATGTGAATACAGCAGTAAGGTTCCACGTGGACTAAACAGTACAGGAACACTACGGTATGTGAAACCTTACAGGAAAGTTTATTTGTGTTACTTTTCTGTTTTCACTTCCGATCAGTTAAACCTTACCTTAAACATCAAACGAGCTCATTTTTGTTTTCTAATTTCATTATTGTTTCACGCAACACGAAGCAAAGGGCCTTAGGGCTTCGTCGGGCAGATAACCGCAAGCCGTTAACGCTCGCTAAAACCCTTTGGACCTTTGAAGCGAAATAACACAATATCAATGTCTACGATCAATCAGTTAATTCCACAATCAGTCTGCTCTCGATTAATAAAAACTATTTGGGAACTGCTAAAACTCGGTAACAAATCGCGGAAGTTCCGTTTTTCGTAACGTCAGGAAGGGTTTACAAATATTACTGTGTAAAAGGCACAGCTATAGCGTCGAGAGTTTAGCACGCTGTTCTGCAATCACTCCCGTCAAAGTTGTAAAAATGAATTGTAAACTACTTTAACGTATTTCAAACAAAACATATTGTAACAAATCTTTCACATTATTTCGATAAAATTAACTCTATATATTTCATTCGAAAAATAAGATAGCCGAACCATTCAAGTAAAAAACAAGGATGAACTACACTGCATTAGTAATTCGACGTGTTGTATGGCAGAATAAAGAAAAATGTGTAGTTGATGTATGCAGTTCTAACGGCAGACATACCAACAGGACACTACTGAAAAATCTGAATGCGTGGTGTGCTGAAGAATATCTACTATATTGCACATTATATTAAAAAAAATTGTTTCGTAACTTTTGCTACTACGATACGGCAAATGAGCCAGAATCTTGTGTGCGACGATGCTATCACTGACCAGATAAATTTTCATCGGACGCTGATATTGGTTTTCTTAAAAAAAAAAAAAAATGAAAGCTTCGTTGTTTTACAGTTTCCCGTTCCCTTTGTTCTTGTTCATCAGACGTTTACAGTTTTAAAATCTTCGAACACCATATTTATAATTCAGCAGGTAATTTGAGGGGGGGGGGGGATTGAGGCTTAATGGCGTATCGACAGATTGGTCATTAGCGCTAATTTGAGGGAGGGAGGGAAGTAGGAGAAATCACATTGCGCTGAGGGTATGTGAGGTTGACTACTTTAAATTTATTTACACTTTTTAGGTGTATTAACAAAAGTTAAAATATTCATACGAAAATTGTGACAAATTCCACATTGAATATAACACTGCAATTTCATGTGGCCAATTTTTGTTAGGTTACTCAATACAAAGTCCTTGTTTTACTAGCATTTTATAATTATATTTATTATTATTATTTGTAATTTTAAATCTGTTGGTAAAACTAATATGGAACTAAAATAAGCGTAATAAAACACTGTAATATATCGCACCCAGAAAACAGCTATTCGCGCCTCACATTCAACGTACCGTCCAGACTCCACTGTAAAAATTCGGTGTACCATCCAGATTACCGCTAAAGGTATAAGTGGCGACTCACTTTGTATTGTACTTCGCTATAAGAGAGGAGCCGTCTCGATGTCCACGCATAGTCTCTAACCGACCGCAATTTGAAGAGTTGACTTGCCGAAATGTGCAGTTACATTACACGCCGCAATTTTTCGTATGCGCGCACACCTTTACGATGACATTTGGCTGACGTCATCCACAGATCGTATACTATCGGGCGACGGTTTTTTGCTTAAGGATCTCGTTAGAGGTTATCATACTTCAAACGTCTTATGTTATTCTGTAGAGCATAATACCTTTTGTACTTGCGCCTTGCAAGTGACCCACCCACATACTTGAATTTCGCCGGATCAGAATTGAACAAATGTGTCTGGCTTTTGGGGAGAAGTCGTTGATGTAAATCGCCTCCAACCGTTTTTTGGCCACCACCGCAATAATTCGACGTGTGACACGTCGAATTAAAAAGTAGCAAGTGCCAAGTTTTAAAGTTGCGTCGTATGTCTGATGAGTGCAAACTCGGCTCGTTTTTGATATCACGGACGTTTAGCTGAAACTTGGCGGGTTTTTTGCTTACAATTTAATGTTGTGAGTATAAATTCATCTATCCAGCAACAAATTTCCAATCTGTAACATTCCTCTTCCACGAAAATACATTTAATGCTAGGTCCACCCAGTATCCAGTAAAAAAAAAATAATAGTAATAGCATGCACGAACCCATGGAGTCTTTGGACGGATCAGAGCCTTGCTGGGTGACGCAGGGTCAAGCCATACCACACTGAATGGGTCATTAACCCTCTGTTGTGCATGCAATTATTTCTGGTACTTTTTTTTAAGTACCATGGGTCGGTCGTGGGTTTCGAACTGGCATTCTCTTGGTTTGGAGGCGGGGATGCTCACCACTGGGCTGTTGCTGCTCGTTTTGCTCGGGTCCACGGAGACCCCTCACAAAACTCGCGCTATGTCTTGTGAATTTATAGGCTCACATACCGTAGTGTATCAGGAGAAAGGACCGCCTTTGATCAGCACGAAGTCTAACATGGGCACTTGTGGCCATTAGTGGCGTTTTGACTGTAATAAGGCCTCTTTGAAATGTTGATATCATTATATCTTGTTGGGCGCTGGACGAGCATGGAATAAACTTCCACCTGAGATCATCGGGTCCGATAATTTAGTAATTTTTAAAAATAGGCTAGCTGAGCATTCAATGCACTGTAGATAAATATAAATATTTGTAATTTTATGTTGTTTTTTTTTCCGACGTGACTTCTGTATGGTCGTCTAGGATTGGGTTTTTTTTTTACCGAGAAGTGGCGTGTTCCTTTAAAGCAACACCATGCACGTGGACGATTAAAATAAAAGGATTAGTGAAACCCCGTTAAATATTGAAAACACTATTTCCTTTCTGCCCCTCCCAGAAAAATAATGACAAAGTCGGAGGGCTAAAGATTTGGACTTCGTTGTACAAAGGCGTAATTCTTTATTTCCGGTGGAAGAATTCGTATGTAAGTCTGGATCAGCGTGCGTGAGCCAGTGTGCGCAAAATTACAAAGACGGGATAGGCTACATACCTTCCGCGACAAACACGTGAGAGCAAACCTTCTCAATATTGAAAACGGTGCATCAAACATCACCCGTGCTTCAGCTAGACTACACACGGATTACGAAGCACACGTCCTTCAAGCCCACCAACAACCCCCCGACCCCAACAATCGAGCATGAAACCAAAATCAAGGTGACTAAAATGAACGGCTGAGCAGCTTCGGTAGGTGCTGCCATCTGAACACCAAGCGGCGAAGTTACAAGCTGAGCGGTTGAAGTACTTATCCTTGGACAGTCTCCAATTTCGACGCAATCTTGTCGATCTTCATACTTGCTACAGGTTTGTTCGCGAGAGCCCGTATCAGGGTAAAGGACCGCCTTTGATCAGCACGAAGCCTAACATGCGCACTCGTGGCCATTAGTGGCGTTTTGACTGTAATAAGGTCTCTTTGAACTATAGGCATCATTATTTCTTGTTGCGCGCTGGACAAGCATGGAGTACACCCTCACCTGAGATCATCGGGTCCGATAATTTAGTAATTTTAAAAAATATGCTAGCTTAGCATTGTACTGTAGATAAATATAAATATTTGTAATTTTATCTTTTTTTTTTCTGACGTGACTTCTGTATGGTCGTCAAGGATAATTATATTGTTTGTCAATTTATTGCAGTCGGGAATGTGGGAATGTGGGACTGTCTTATGATGTAATTTAAGTGGTTGGGTTCTTGGTTCTGCTACTTCCATCCTAATACATTTGTTTTGTTTTTTTTTATATTTATTTATATTTTAAAAATTCTTTGAGCCCTAAGTCAGCTAAAGCAACTTAATGCTTGTACGGCTGAACCGGCTCAATTTTGAACATTACCAAACTTCACCAGGCCAGAATAGTTCCCATAGCCGCTGAAGAAGCATGGTAGCCTTTCACGGTACCCTGACCGGCAGGCCTGGTGGGGACTTTGCCAAGGTCCCCTCACCAGGGGTTCGACCAGATCCGCAAACCTCCAGCCATCAGGCTGAGCTCTCTCACAACTCAGCCACAATGACCACGTTTACAATTATCGTTTCCCAAACTTACAAACACACAGACAAAGCGGCACACAAGTCCAAATTCACCCTCACTTGCACCTCTCGCTCAGCCAATAAATAAAAAAAAAATTAAAAAGTAAATATTAATATTATGTTATCATTTCCCATACTTACAAACACACAGACAAAGCAAAATTGCTGCAAATTGTTTAGTTTATTGTTTAATAGTATTATGTAATTTTAAACAATAAACTAAATAATTTGCAGTAATTTTTATCGCACAAAAACAAAAATGAATGTTGCCAGTTCATTAAAAAAATTATTCTGTCCTACTGTGCTCGCAATGATTTTTAAGGAATACATTTATCGCAACTTCAGTAATGTCAGGAGCTTATAAAGATATCCCTCAGGACCTAGGAGTATTGGGAAGTACTAACTCTTACTTGTATTTCGTGGCCTGTGGGATACATACTGCAAACATGAAAAAAAAAATATAAGTCCAAATGCACACTGCCAGCTTTGCGATGGGTCCCAGGGGAGCCTGGACAAAGCTGGCAAAAACAGCCCAGCGGTTAGCATCCTTTTCTCCGAATCAACAGACCAACGATTCGAATCGCTTGACTTGACTGACCTAAGTGATTAAAAAAAAAACTAGAATTCATTGTACCAAAATTCATCCAACTTATAAAGATCTAGCTTAAGCATGGGTGGTGTTGAATGCACGGTATGCAACAATGGTTAGGTATGGTAGCTCATGTGTATGTTCATGTTCGACTGAATTAAGTTTCTTCAAATGGTAGCACACACTGGCTAGTTTTTTTTTTAAGTGGGACACTCTGTATATATTGAAATTAAATTTATGACTGGGCTGAAATCGTTCAAGAAACATTTGTTTAAGTGGTTAGGTCAAAACCCTAACTTAGCAATTCAGTTTCGCATTATGAGTTAACTAGTTGTGCCCGTGCACATGCTGCGCAACCCCCCCCCCCCACGCCTCCCTCCAGGTGTTTTTTGGTCTTTGGTTTTGAATTTATCAAACCGAAGACCGAACATGTGAATGGCTCCCACAAATGCTCTCTCCCCCACGATTACTTTAGCCCCCAATCCCCATACTCCTGCCCCCACCCCCCATATACGCTTGCCCGCCTCCCCCTCCCCGAAAACGTTGCCCCGTGACATTCTCCCTTTGGTGCAGCCCCGAAAAAGTCGCTGGCGTGTGTTTGACTGAAGGCTAAAAAAAAACCCTATCAATGAGAAATCCAGCATTCAGTAAACAAGTAATCCCATGTTTAAGTTAATCCTTTAAAACAATTAACTTCGGTAGCGCGCATTGCCCCACACACACTTGCCTTGGCACCCTCTCCCGCACCCCCCGAAAACGCCGCTCCGTGACATTTCCCCTTTGGTGCAGCCCCGGAAAAGTCGCATGCGTATGTTTGACTGAAGGCTGAAAGCCCTGAGAAATTCAGCATTCAGTAAGCAAGTAACCCTATGTTTAAGTTAATCCTTTGACACAATTTACCTCGGCACCGTGCATGGCGACGATTGTTGCCGCCCACTTAATAACAATTCAACTCCTTTCTGGAAGTAAACATTTAGGAAATAAATGTGCCTTTCCATCGTATCAGGCTGCCAATTTCGAGGCTTAAGAACCAATCGTCGTTTGGTTTAAAGCTGTCTGGTTTAGTAGACACGGGTTGTTTTTTTTTTTAGCTCAAACGCCGACAATGGCACAGTCCACGCGGTTAAAACTTTGTTGGCCGCTTTGGTACCACAACAATACCAAAAAACGAACCCAAAGACGGTGCGGCAAGTCTGGTAAGTGGCGCCATATCTTCGAAGACTTTGGAAAATATGTTATAACCCGAATTTGTATTCCAAGGACGTCAATTATAGATGGCGACACGGTAGGTTTGGTAATTGGCGCCATCTGTTCGAAGACGTTGGAAAAGTGTCCAAACCCGAATTTGAAGGTTAATCCCGTCAACAGAAGGCACTGCAGGGTTGCGTACTTGATTGTATGAAGGCATGGTGTGTTTCCGGTGACTTGGCCGCCTGCTCCGTATTATATATGTATAGATACTGACAACTTTTTTTTGTTTGGTTCCATTATATTCTAGAACGCGTATAATTTTTCCACTTATTTTCTTATTAATTTGTTATTAGTCATGCGTTGTTTGATTTTGGAAACCCTGTTTTCTGCATTAAGTATTGTTTTTATTCCTGGTTTTAAGAAAATGTTTCGTGTTTTTGTGTGTGTGTGTGCTGCCCTTACCCACACGCTGGCATCTGCTCTGGTGGTGTCAGGTTCGTCTTTTGCCAATTATTTCCATGTAAACTGTACTGAAAATAAGCTCAATAATAGATTATTTATGGTTTTAGATTTATCATAGAGATCGCTGGTACAGCGCATGATAGAGGTGTGCGCCTGAATATTTTCGTTGACAAACGTGCCGTTTTATTTTTAGACGGCGGCACTGGCCCGCATCTTTAGTATGAGATGTGAAAAGAGGTTACAAATAACTAAACAGAAACTAAATGCTGGAGCAAACGAATGCCTGCTAAAATAAATATAAGTAGCTTAGGCCTAAAAGAAAAGAAAAAGACCAGCAAAGAGCAGCAGTACGTTACACCAAGTCATTAAAATAAACACTAAATATAAATTTAAAATAATGGTCCGTTAGCTCCGTTTACAATAGACCAAAAACCTGTTTCCTAGTTTAAAAATGTTATTATTAAATAAATCGTTACTCGTTTTCACTAAATAAATTCACAGTGTTTTAACGTATTGGATTGACTCGTTAAAATGATATATTGGAATGGCGAAATCGGTCAAAAATTGACGAAACGGTGCATGGGGGAAAAATTTGTTTAGCAAAGAACCGCCTTTTAGAAACGGTCGTCAAATGCTACAGCACCTATCGCACTCTTAAAAGGGGGGTAAATGCGGCGATAAATTTGGAAATTAACCATATTCATTGGGATAATAATGCTTTGTAAGAAAGACTAAACAACTTTAATAAGCAATATTAAGTAAATGTAACTGTGTCAGAATTAAGGGTGGAAAAGCCAAAGGCTCAACATGAATTAAGCCAGAGTTGTGTCCGAATTGTGACAATAGGAAAATTAGGGTGAAAATGTTCCATGGGGAAGGAGAAGGCGTATGGGAGAGGGGCAGGCGTAAAATATGCTGCTTTTCCTCCTAGAAAAAAAAATCGTAGCTATAGGCCTACCAACACACTTATAGTTTCTAGAACCTACAAATAATTTTCGAACGTGGTAGATTTTATAAACAGACAAACCAACAGTTACAGACGAACACCGTCAAACCGTCAAGAGGACTAGTGAACGACCAATAAAAACATCGTCATTACAAAATCATAATTTACTACTGTTTTAAAAAAAAAAATGTAAGCACGGGAGCCAAATGGGCTGGGTTAGTGACATACTAATACGGAAATAGAAAATCGCATTTGTTTTTGTTTGTTTATTCTTAAAAAACTAGTTTGTCGTTTCAACGATTGATCGCCTCATTTGGCACCAAATGAACGGAAGCCAATGTAAGGCGGAAGGAAAAGGAAACCTATAGAAAACCAGCAATGACAAGCGAGAAAACGAAAGTGTTAAAATGCGAGGGTGTGGAACGGAATATTCCGTGAACCTGAACGTCGACAAGCGAAGAGTTACGGAGTGACAAAATTTACGGCCTGTTTACCTGATTTGAAAAATTCAAATGAGGAGCGTACCTGCCGCCGTTAAATACTTGAGACGTCTGATCAAGAATGCCGATTAGGCGATGATCGGTTGGCTAATTTGGATACATTTGGAAAACGGGAGTATAAAAGATCATGGATTGATCGTCGAGTCATCAGTTGGGATCCAACCTTCCACCAGGAAAGAAGCAGCTTTCTGGTTAAAATGGTTAAGGTAAGTGAATGTGTTAAAAAGAAGAAGAACTCGTTTTATTAATTACTTCATCCCGGGGATAAATCGCGCTTCTCAATTTAAAAAAAAATATTTAATTTTGTTGAGTCTTCGTTTTCTAAATCAAACTAATGTTCGTATGGATGAACGAACCCGCCCAATTTCGAACCTTATTAGAAGTTTTGAGTGGAAGAGGTTCAGCAACGGAAGAGATAAAACCGGATATTGCATCAGTGGTGGTTGAGATATTGTCTGGACTTTGTCGCTATAGCTCCTATATATACTTCAGATAATGTTAGTTCTGGTACATGCCCGTCTCATGTGTGCCAGAAGTCCAGTTTTTGAGGCCGGCCTCAGCCATCGTTTTCGGGAAAAGAAAAGCCCTGTGATGTTTCACGTTCATGTCGATTGTAGCATGTAAAAGATCCTTAGAATTTCCGATGGGATATGCCTAGCAAAATTGTCAATAAACAGCAATAAAAGGACGGAAAGCCAAATGGGCTCTAGAAGGGTTAAAAAATAGGGATAAAACCTATTTTCGTTGCTATTGGGCCGTTTTAGTATTGCTTAGTGGTAGAATCTCGGCATTTGGTTTTAGAGGTCGTGGGCACAATTGCTCAGGCAGTCCGACATTTAAGTCCAAAAGGCAACGTAAATAGGTTTGCATCTGTATTTATTCAAACAGCAATAGGTACCCTCGACACTAAATGTTTGAGACTTTACCATGCGCAGGATTAATTTTTAATTTAAGCCTAACTTATTTTACTTATTTATTTATTTATTTTCTTATAAAAATTGTATTTCTCCACAACTCTAGCAGATAAAATAAACAGTTATGCTAATCTGCACGCATATTTTTGAATCGGGATTAAATTAATATAATTAATTTTTGGATAAAAATAATGTTTCTCCATAACTATAGTACCTAAAACGAAATGGTGTTCACTATTGTGCTCAGATTCGAAAGTGTTATCTGCTCGCATATTTTTGAGTCCATTGCACCAACTTTGGAATTAGCCCTAAAATAAGAAAGTTAGTTGTTTTTTTTTTATATAAAAAAAATTGTATTTCTCCATAACTGGAATAGATAAAACGAAACGGTGTGACTATTTTGCTTAAAAACGAAAGTTCGAGTTCAGTGCAGCAACTTTGGAATTAGGCCTAAACTACGAAATTAAATTACAAAAAATAAATTAATTTATTAATTTAGACCTCATTCCAATATTATTACAGTAGATAAAACGAAACGGTTTATGCTCACAATCGAAAGTGGGCATACTATCGGCATATTATTTTTTCGTACATTAAACCCATTTGAAAATTAGGTCTAAACTAGTTTTTCAAGTTCCACGCTGCTGTAAAAACATCATGCACAGCTCATTTTTAACGCGGGTTGTACCAAAATATAGACACGACTAGTCTTTCCGTAATTGGCCGCATTGGGTACCGACTCGCACGAGAGTTGAAACATGCGATAATATCATGAACACTCCGTCGAGCCCTGTAGGGTCTACTTTATGCCGCTTCTGCTAGTATTTTCATAAACGGATTGACATGCGAGGAAGTAGCTTTATTCTAGAACGCTTTTCAACCCGCGTTTTGGTAAAATAAACGAAAACTAAGTATCAATTAAAATGGCACGCATAGCATTAAATTTAACTAAATAATCTAAAAAAAATGACACACGACGTTTTGATAGAAATAACAAATATATAATCAATTCTTTAAGTAGAGAAACGAAACTGTAGTGAGAATACACACTCGTCGTAGCATCTAGGAATAGCAGTGAAGACCGCACACTATCTTTATTGTAGTCCACAAATGCTACGATGGGTGTTTGTTTATCGCAATCCTGTAGTTTTATTTCTTTTTCTTTTTCTCGTCACACGTGGTCACGCTACATTGAGAAAACAATAATTAGCATTCATGGTCATTCATCAACGTTCAACATCAATCATCAGTATTCATTTGTAAAAGACATTATAGCAGTACAGCATGACACCGAAGCATTGGCAGCTAATAACACACAGAGTGATAATCACGGGCTAACTGGTTGACGTACGGTAAAAAGTTACATCAGTACTTGAAGCGTGATTTGGCACGTATCAGGCCTCTGGTTAAAAATAAACATCGCGGTACAAATGTTGAAATTTATTAAAACCATGGACAACGACCAACTTGACCAAACAAATTTACCCATGTGTAAACGTCAATAAACTGGCTTTCAATACGAAACCGGGTCCTAAATATAGTTGCAAACTGGCTAGCTATCTAATTAATGTCTATACTTGACAAGCTGGTAGGATGGCTGGTAGATACTAACACCGAAACTCGTATTAAAATCAAGAACTCCGTTACTCACGGATACAGAATGGGAAGGTCTTCGGATATGAAATTTGACGTGATACATAACTGCATAACTTTTCAGGTTGTTTTTTTCTGTGGTTGTCACGGGACTAGCGTGGGCGAATACTGTTATTTTTGTGCTGTTAATGTTCTCGAGTCCGAAATCTGTAATAACTATATCAAAAACCAAACCGTAGTACCAAATAACCACCATAATCGGTCTTTCAGAGGAGTGATGATATCAAAAGACAACAACTTTCGTCAAAATACCCCCCCCCCCAACCCTTCGAGCAATAGTTTAAAGTTAACTGAAAAACTATTTCGTGTGGGGTGGAGGGGGGGGGGGTGGTTCGACTGGATCCGCCGTTCATTTTAACTAAGAATTTCGTTTGTCCTTTTTTTTTTTACTAGATGTTGCGGATCACAATCTTTGTGTTAGGTCTAGTCTTCGTTGCCATAGCTGCAACGCCCCTTGAAAAAGAAGATGGTGAAACTGCTTTAGCAAAAGCAACAGAAGAAGAGGGAGACTTGGTGGCAGCTGCTACGGGACACCACGGTCACCACTCACACCACGAACACGGAAGTCACGGTGGCCACAAGGGACACCACGACAAACACGGCAAACATGGAAGTCACGGAGATCACGCATCCCACCACGGTGGACATGGATCCAGTCATGGCGGACACGGAAGCGACAAGTAAGTCCAACCAGAGGGTATACTCTGTAATTCTTACGGAAATCACCCCACTAGATAATACGCTTTTCACGTGTTTAATGACGTCACACCTCCCCCAGATTTAAAATGGCGGCCATGGAATGCCACCTTTGGTGGGTTGCGGTGGCCTAACGACTAGGGATGAACGATAATGAAATTTCGACTATGCGATTATTGCAGTACCAGGATATGCGATATTTGTGATTATTGCGATATTTCGCAATTGTAGCCAAGAGCTGATTTAATTGAGCAGTTGATCATAACAGCACTAATTCTACAGTAAGCCTTCTAACTATGTACGTTTAGGCCTATTGCCTACTCCTAAATGTAAGCACGTATAAATAGGCCTAGTTAGTGTTGTGTCAATACAAAATTATGAAAATAAATTTTTTTTAACTTATTCTTATTTATTCAAAATAATTAAGCATTTCAAATATTTTAACGATTTGAAATACCATATTGTCTTGCATATAATTTTCATTCGAAGATAGGCGACACCCAGAAAAAAACCTTACCTAAAAAAAGTGTACGCAATCCGAACATTTTCTGCACAATTCATGACTTGTTAAGATGTGAAAATGTTGACATTAATTAAACAACAGACAAGTACTTTATGTTGCAACATTAGTCCTGTTAAAATTATGAGTGAGCAGCAATTTTGCTTATCCGTTCGGACGCCATGCTTTTTTAAAAAATGTAAGTTATATAGGTGGTTTAATAGAAATAACTCCAGAACGGTTACAGCTAGAGACTTGTGGGTTGCAACATTGGAACACTGATGAAAAAATGCTTAAAATGGTGAGTTTGGATGACACAATCGGTCTACATATAACGAAATGATCGACAACATGTGCTCCGATGGGAACCAGACGAAAAGCGCTCGAAGCTGCGATAATCGCGAAACACGAAAAGCATTGTGATAAAACTTTCGCGCGGAATATCGCAATGTCGCCCATCCTTACCAACAACACTACCGTTTGCTCATTTTTCAACATAATTGTGCGCTCTTCTACATTTATAAAAGGTTGTAGGACAAGTGTTAGTATTAAACTCCTGCGCTGACTTCACTAACATGCTTTCTCGAGTTCAACATGATCATCAGAAAAGAAGTGTTATAGGCTCCTGCTACACAAGAGGGACGGGGGAGGGGGCAACGGCTAGCGCAAATGCATTCTGAGACCCGGTCAGTGGAGTCATATTTTGTATACGTTTCGCAAGAACTCGTTCTAGCCATCAATCTGCATACAAGTATAAGATTTTACAATCTAAGTCAACCCTTGCAAGCAATTCTTATACTTGCCAATAATGATTGCATCACCAATACACAGCCCTTTCCCGCACAGTTTAGTTTGTTTTTCTGCAACCTTAAATCTATTTTAACTGTGACAGTATTTGTGACCACTTCATTACCTCTTTACAGACACGGCCACCACGGACACCACAGTGGTCACTATGGCAAACACGGAAGCCACGACCACGGACACAAGAAGGACGGCTGGAAGAAGAGCTACCACAAGGACGAAGGCGGTGAAGACAAGAAATGGTGGGACCACCATGACAATGGAGGACACCACAAGGAACATGGCAGTCATGGACATCACAAACATGGAGACCACCACAGCCACCACAAACATCACGGATCCAAAGGAGGAGACCACCACGGACATCATGGAGGTGGAGGGCACCATGATAGTGGTCATCACGGAGATGGTCACAGCAGCCACGGAGGTGGCCACAGTAGTAGCGGTGGTAGTGGCGGAGGAGGTGGTGGTGGTGGACATGGCGGCGGTGGTGGTGGACATGGACATGGCGGCGGTGGTGGTGGATATGGACACGGTGGCGGTGGTGGTGGACATGGTCATGGTGGTGGTGGCGGTGGGCATGGACATGGTGGTGGTGGGCATGGTGGACATTACTAAAAAAAAGAACTCTTGGAATGCCCGTACCTGAAATGGTCTGCGTTAGCTATTGGACTTGATACTAGATTTGTGTTTGATGTGTGCCAGATGATAGTGACAGCATTTTACAACCGTTTGTTAAGAAACTCTTGTGATATTTGTGAAAGTCGTGCCAACTTCATTCAAGTATTCTTCTAGAGACGATCATGGAGAAAGTTTACATAAATCCCGCCCACTCGCTTGGGTAGCGCGTACGAATCTGCCAAATCTTGTTATTAAAACATATCGTTACATTTTTTTCCAATAAATTGTGGAACCAAATGATTGTTTCGTTGTCATTTTCTTTTTCCTATTCTGTTTTTGTTTCTATCATTTTTGTAGCGATCAGCCATATAGTAAACTTCTGGTAAGGTTCAGTAAGTGTTGGTTTATTCTGATCAATTAAATAGTTGACTATTATTTTTTTATTCAAGAAATAGAGCGAAGTACAAAATGCACTTGTTTGACTATCAACACATACACATTCGCGTAATACTACTTAAATAATTTTTAACAATAAGAATATACAACTTAATCACAGATAAACACTCATCACCACATGTGGAATACAAAAATGAAAATTTCTTGCTCATAGGAAATATAATTTCCCCATTCATGTTACTTGATAAAAATTACAGACAGCAGAGCTGCTTGTTGCGCATAAACAAGTTACCTATCCAGTTTACGAAGTAAGAGTTCAGACTGGTGGCACTGGCAACACTCTCTACCAACCAATTCCAGTCGATGATCACTCGATGTTAAAAGTAGGTGTACTTCCAAGCCATAACGTAGTACGCTACTTATAGATGGTAAGATTGAGGGGGTCCCCTATTATCATCACCCAAAATTGGTCTCTCTGAGTATGTCACAAGTTGTAAACAATCTTTGAGTTTCGACGTGGTCACCCCTTCCTTCTCTTTGCTAATGATGGTAAGCGAAGTTTACTTAGCTGTTCAATATAAGACAGCTTATATAAGTATGGGGCAAGGTGGCCTGATGGTTAGCATGACCGTCTTATGTGCCAGAGGTCCCGGCCTCAGCCACCCCTGGCATTTTCGGGAAGAGAAGGGCCCTGTGATGCCTCGTGCTCGTATCGATTGTGGCATGTAAAAGAACCTAGGAATTTCCGATGGGATTTACCTAGCGAAATTGTCCCTCGCTCCTTGTGGAGCAATGGCTGCGGCTGTGTGGTCATCAAAAGCTAAAGCTTGTATACGCTGGGATCAACAGAGTAGTTCTTCTTTGTATTCGTTCAAGAAGGGTCATATCTTCCGTCGGTTACGGGGACCAAAGAATCTTAACATTGGCCTAACATACATTTTGTAGATAAACCTGTATACATCTTCTAGAATACCTTTAAATGTTCTGCGTAATAGGTCTATGCGTTGGGTTGCCACGGCTGCTTAATCCATGTTGACTACTTGGAACTCACTGTCCACAACGACGTTAAGCTGTTTTGCTTGGTTATAGTCTGGATCCTCTAATCAAGAAAAATGGCAATCTGGATTCGAGTTTCCAGGGTGTACCAATTTGTACTTCTTGTAGTTTATACGCAGTTTCCACATTATTACCCAATTAACAAGCGTGAAAAGAATGTTCTGTATCCAATTGGTGTTAGGACACCACGTAACGGGCAGGTCAGTTTCAGGTCAACAGCAAGTTTGAGTTTCCTGTTTTACACCCGAATGGAATATCGCTAACGAAAAACAAAAGTGGACAAAGTACTGAACCTTGTGACACGCCGCTTAGCACTAGCCACCATTCTGATGTAGCTTCTTTAACTTTCACTTTACAAAAATTAGTTTACAGCTATTCAGTTATTTAACCGCTTGGCTTTACTTTTTTTTTAAGTGAGTCTCTTTTTAGGGATAAGTCATTATTTGCGGCAGGTGGGAAAAGGGGTGTAGAAAATGAAAATGTTACTACTAAATTTTCGATGAATTCCCCCTTCCCTCCCCCCCCCCACCCGCCTTCAAGACCCCTAAAAAATTCTTAACCTCTTCGCTCAAGATCTAAAAATAATCTGACCCCTCCCTCCAAAAAATAAAGCTTTTCCTATGCCTGCTGAGACAGACTGTGATTTCCTGTAGCTAAGTAAAATGCGTAGTATAGTCCGCACCGACAATTTACCAGCTGTAAGGAAAAAGTGCTTCGTCTTTGACGAAAGGACAAGGTTGATTTAAAAATGTACTAGAAAACATTCAGAAATGTTTCTTTGATCTCCTTCTGTGTTCAGATTCATACTGTAAAATATAACGTACGCACAGTTCGCATGTATGTCAACACCTGTTAGAAGCAAAGAGCTAGGAAGCACAGTTCTAAAAAGGTTATTGAAAAAACTACGCAAGCTAGCCTTGATATTGACAACGTCGAAACCGTGTAAACATTTATATCGTTGGCGGTCTGGTCGTTGAGGCTGGGAGCCTCAGAAAACAGGCGTGTTTTTTTTTTTTTTTTTAGAATTCTGACTGCTAAAATTGTCGTCTTTGAGGTTCAAAAATAACGTGTTATTCTCCAGTTGGCCAGTGTTTTTTGTGTGCTTCCCCCTTGGTGTGGTCTAAAATAATGATTACCTCACTTAAGAGGGCCCGAAATATCCACGAATTATACCCACGAATTACCGCAATTTCCTCCGTTCTCACCTCCGGTAATGACCACCGGTCCTTCATTGTTTAATTGTTCAAAGTAAAGATTATTGTGATAGATCCACAGTAGCTGGTTCAACCGTTAAGAATACCGTACAAACAAAGGTCAAAGGGTTTTAACCGCACCCACTCATCTGCCCGACGAAGCCCTAATGCCCTAATACCGTACAATTATTTTTTAGACATTTTTCAGGCAATTATTACACCGTAGTCATTTGTGGTTAACTGATACAGCTCTTACAGTTACTTTTCATTGTTTTGTTTGGCAGCGTGTGTTCCAATCCATAATTAAATATATATATATATTTTTTTGTAGTCTCTCAGGCTATTGGTGTTAAATTTTTCTATCGATTTCATTTTTTTTCAAATTGTTTTTTGCGTATAGTACTGGAAAAGTGACTGAATGACTGGGGGTGCCATCCAAAGGAAGCTGCGCACTGGAGACGGGACGTTAAAAGGAAAGAAAAAGCCGTGATAAAAAAAAGTTGTCGGTTCTCAGTCCCTGCCTGGTGGCTGTTTTTCTTTAGCTAAATAAAAAAAAGTGATCCGCAAAAAACCTTACTTGATAGAAATATTAATATCCAGCAAGTATCAGGCTTAGTTGTAATTGGAAGTAGTTAAAAAAATTTCGTATCGCAATTTGAACCGAAAAAAAAACAATTTTAGATGCTAGGTTACTTAGTTTCAAACCAAAATAAAAATAAAAATAAAATAAAATAATTTTTTTTTGGGGGGGGGGGGGGGGGGGGCTTGTAAAAAATGCCCGCGAACCAATAGATTTTTTTTCCATGGCCAAATGTACACTGCATTAAAATGGATCTTTTTTAGTGTTCTGTACAATCGAAACGGCTGGGAAGACAATAACAACGACTTTGTCCGTCCGTCCGTCGCCTTTTTCAGTGGTAGTCCAGTGGACTTTAAGAAACACGGCAAATTAAGACATCGTTGCTGCTCTCGCTTTTCTCGACGTAACTCAATGAAATAATAAATAGACATAAATCGCTGGAAATAATATTAAGGAAAATTGGAAATTAGCCAACAGCGAAAATCATACACTAGAAATAACGTAGTTCAGTAAGCCACCTTTATGCACTTACGTTTCGTCGGAGTGGCATGACCCGGATTCGAACCAGCTACCCAGTTCGCCACCAGATCACTTGCATATCGCCTCAATCGCCGACGTTGAGCAATTGATGACGTAATACTTAAGTTCGCCTGCAGAAGGAACACAGATAATCGACTTAACTTTTTTTAGTAGCAGAGTGCCTTGCTGATATCCATGATGGTTACAAAAACAATGGCGGTCGTCGATAAAGCCGCCTCCTCCAGGAAGACGTAGCCGCTCATTTAATACTTGCAGGACTCAAGATACGCCGCGCACACAACAATCGCTATGGCCAGTGGAGGATGTGGCCATACCGATTAAGGCGCTATGCAAGGGATCTGGGGGCGAACTGGGTAGCCGGCTCGAATCCGGGTCATGCCACTCCGACGAAACGTAAGTGCATAAAGGTGGCTTACTGAACTACGTTATTTCTAGTGTAGGATTTTCGCTGTTGGCTAATTTCCAATTTTCCTCAATGAAATAATAACATTTGATCGTTCGCATTTAACCACTACAGGAAGACACGCAACCGTAAAACCAAAAGGATTTCATTAACGATACACATTAGGGGGCGTTCAAATATTACGTCATCAAAAAGTTGGCCATTTTCAACCCCCTCCCCCTCGTCATCAATCGTCATCAATTGCTCAACGTCCTCCGCTCCATATTACGTCATTTCTAAGTCCCCCCCCCCTCGATGGGTTGTTTTACCGTGTACATCCAGTTTTCTGAGAACCTTTTCTTGCGTATTTCCACCCCTTACTGAGGTAGTGGTGATTACTTCATCAACTGATCACCCCCTCTCCCCCCCCCCCCCGCCCGCAATCGGCGCCAGGAGGCTAACTAGCCCCCCCCCCCCCCCCCGGGGCCCGTTCTTGATGACGTAATACTTAAACGCCCCCTTACCGTCATTTAAAATAGTATCGACACCGTGTCACATAAATGAATAGCTCGAACCCAATTCTTCGTTCGCTACTTACGAAATTAAAACGTCACGTGAAAATTAAGCTTAAAAGCTGACAATTACGCCTAAAATGCAAAACTGCCTTAAAGCTAACACATTTTTAGCTGGCAATTCTGATGGTTACTAATTTTAGATTATATAATAGAGATGGCTGTTGCAGTGCGCGATAGAGGTGTGCGCCTCACCATTTTCGTTGAAAAGTTGCGGAAGTGACGGAAATGTACAGAAGAGTAATTGCGACTAGGTAGTCGTTGCAGCCGCTTGTTTTTTTTTTTTAATTATTTTAAATAAAAAAAGGAACACTTGAAATCCTTTATACTCAGCATTTTACACAATACTATCAGTGTCCGCAGCGTATTTGAGGTCGCCCCAGTAAGACCACAAATAATCGATTGTATGTTTTTGGTAGCAGAGTGCCTTGTTGATATCCATAATAGTTGCAAAAACAATGGCGGCCGTCGATTAAAACCAGCCCCACCAAGAAGACGTAGCCGATCATAAAAACTCCACAGGACTCAAGATAAGCCGCGCACACAATAGCTGATGTTAAGCCAGTCTAATGTCAAGTGTCATTAATAATCATCCCCACCCCTCTAACCCTCCTTCCCCTACGCTCCCTCTGTGTTGCGGCTCTGGCAACTGCGGCGTAATCTGACGCCGTTTTCAATACCCAGTTCTTATCTGTTTATCCAGTAAGCACCACTTCGTTAAACACTGATTACATGGGTTCAAGTCACGTGGCAGACAGTTTCCTTTGCATTTTTATTTCCCTTTGTTGAAACAATTTTTTCTTCCGTTTCTCGTTTGAAGTGAAAGCATTATAGCTTCCTGTTGGCTTCCAAGAACTGGTGTTTGGTTACTAGGAGCACCTTTTGCAAAACTGGTTGCAAAACTATTCGTTAAGTTGAGTGGTGTACTCGTCGGGAAATTATCCGACCAAACAGACCGCAATGTTTGCATTGTGGGTTTTCTTACTGGAGTTGCTTGTCATTGGTTTCATCGGAAAAACTGGTAAGCTTAAGATATTTAGACATTTTTGAAAGTCCAAACGAAACGATTTACACGTGGTTGTTTCCCAGTATTTGCTCAGTGATGCCTGATCGTTCACTGCAACAGTCGATTTTTGTTTGTGTAGCACTCCCCCTTTCCGCCAATCCTCTCCCTCCCCTCTCCCTTCCTCCTTTTACCCCGTCCTCTGCCTCTCCTCTTGGTTTCCTTCCCTTCCTCCTCTTTGCTATACGTAGTTGAATGTGGATGGTTATTTGAATTAATAGCAAACACCCCCAGAAATTCTCTTTTAGGTTGAGTTAATGCGTAATGGTATGCTTAATGGTAACAGCTCACTCCCCCCCCCCCCCCCCCCACTACCAGTCTTTCGTTGTGGCTTAAGCGATGCGTACCGTGTGAAAAAGAAGTGTGCATGACGTCATGTAATACTTGCCCTTGAGATTACCACGGTGTTTGGTTAGTCGAGGCAACAAATGTGCCAATTTCAACTTCTTTTCAGGGCAACAACGTCCCAGTTTCAACTTCAAGCCAAAATATTGACACACTCGCACGTTTTTATTGTTCCCCTTCCGGGGGTCGTTGCGGTTGCTTCATTTCTGCTATGAGACTTTGGTTTATAATATAAGAAGATGTGAACGAAATCTTGAAAAATTATGGGGAAGGTGCAGGGGTAAACAAAACAACTGAAGGGGATGCGCTGATTGAGTGAGCGAAGCAAACGAAATCAGCGATTGTTAGCCAGTGTGTGCAAAAATGGGATTGAAGCATCGTAAACAGACCGTGTAACATTTTGTACGTTCACAGTCCTATGAAAGTCGTGATATCCAACCAAAACCAAAACTGGTAGAAAGCCCCGTCAAGTTTCCAAAAACGGTCGGCCTTTGAAGGTAGTGATATCATTCCACCAGGGAAAGGCGCCAAGGTTAATCCTATTAGCCAAGTTAATCGCACCGAATAATACTTTGAACGTTAAATGAAAACTTGAAGATTGCTATATACGTGACCGCTAGTAGCAATCTTCTAGTTTTCATTTAACTTTCTAACTATTAGTATGTGCGATTAACTTGGCTAATAGGATTAACCTTGGCGGTCTTTCCCTGGTGGAATGATATCACTACCTTCAAAGGCCGACCGTTTTTTGGAAACTTGGCGGTTTTTTTTTTTACCAGTTTTGGTTTTGGGTGGATTAGATATCACTTCCGAACGGTTGTAGGTAGTGACTTGTGGTTTGCACCATTGGAAAGCTGGCAGAAAAAACGGTTAAAATGGTGTATTTGAACAACAAAATCTGTCAATATTTAGCAAAATTATTGACAACGTCGCGCTTTGATGTGAACCAGACGGAATGAGCCCGAACCTGCGACAATCGCGAATCACGAAAAGCATTGCGATAACACTATCGTGTGTGTTGTATATCGCAATAATATCGAAATATCTCAATATCGCCCATCCCTAGATTTTAGTGATTTAATTTTGTACCCTATTTCTACCGGGTTGATCCTTCGTGGTAAAATAGCATTAGACAGCTCGCGTGTGACACCTTGTACTAGTCTGTGGCAATTAATTACAAACGACATTCACTTGGCTGGGGGCTCCTCAACTGCGATACGTAATAATTGTGTTACCCAGTTTCTATTAATGACTCGATAATACAGTTCCTGCGTTAGAAAATGCTGGCTGAGTGGTTTTTCAGTGCTCAGGTGAGCGCCATTTTGAATTACGACTATTTTCCTGCCAAATAGGGTAATAATTATTACTACCAGATTTCATCTTGATGGTGTAATTTTGAATAAGATTAGTCCAGGCTGATAGAAGATGCACGTTTGGAACGATGACAAACTGAAATGCATAATTGTGTACCTACGCAGTGAAATGCATAAACAAATTGTTTTGAAATATTACGCAAACGTTTGCTGATTTTCCTCCGACTTGAACGGCCATCATCGCTTAAACGTTGTCTTAAACACGAGCGTCAGGTTAAACTTACTCGGAACAATATTTACTATACATGCTATTTAATAAGTTAGCCTTAATTTTCGTCTCATTTAGCTGCTACTCTTCCTCACAGGAGCCTTAAAGTGTTACCAGTGCAGTGAATGCCCTAACGATGGGAACTTGCCAGTGCTTGAAGAATGTACCGAAGTTACATACTTTGAAGATTACCGAGACTCAAAAATTAAAGCCACGCCAAGCCTCGCCCGTCCGCTGTCAGACCTGGCAGAGGAAATGAAACCGCATGTGGTAGGAAAGCCACCGGGTTCTTGTTACAATATAACTGTGACTATGGATGTTGAAGGTACGTGGTGAATCAAGAGACACCCCTCCCCTAACCCCACGGTTTAATATTCTGCAGTGGAGTAAAAACCACGGTAACAGATTGTGTGAAGGCAAACCAAGCAGTGCTACATAAAAATACAAACAACGTTTCGAAAATTTTCAATTTTCGTCATCAGGTTAGCAATAAAATGAAAGCATGGCAAAAGCCACTAAGTCATCCTACGTTAATCGAAACGTTGTTTGTATTTTTACGTAGCACACTGCTTGGTTTGCCTTCACACAATAATATTCTGCAGCGCAGAATAAATTTGAGTAACGAAACTGTAAATTTCTTTCCCCCAAAAAAGCTATTATTAATTCAGTTTGGACTGTTCGATTTCGTAGCTTATTTATTCATTTCGACTTTGTCGTCCGTTGACTTAATAAAAAAGCCGTTAACACCCATACTGTAAGTGTATTAGGTGAATATGACTGTTAGGTCTTCATCCTTGACATGGAAGAGGTGACGCGTGTGCTTTAGTTTTAAGTGTATCGTCTGACTGAGCAGCGATCGAACTCGGGTCTATCGATAACAAGTCGATTGCGTTTATCTCTGAGTCACCACGACACTATCAAGATTCTCACAAGCTGGCCTTTAAGCTTTACATGGTATCGAATAATTAGGGTTCGATCCCCGGCTCCACGACATGACACTTGAACTTTTTCGTCTATATGGCCATACTAACTTTCCCTGACGTCCGTGCATGCTACGACGGGAGTTTGTTGTTATTCTACATGTTGCAGCTTTATTTTTCTTCCTTTGTTTACGTAGACAACTTTTGTTTCTTCGAAAATTAATAAAAATGTGCATTACATGAATCAATCTTAATTATGAAGGAATTTGTCTATCGGCTAGTAAGTAACAGTAATTCTTAACACGTGACACTTTTGTGACGAATTAAAGAATCTTTTGAACATTTTTTCAGGATGCATTAAGAAGGGATCACCACTCAGTATCTGCAACAGGTTGGCTGCACGCGTGGATCCAAACGACGTCATTCCAACGAAACGTAAGTCTGTACTAATCAAGAACAAAATCCGTCTACTGTACAGCCGCCAGTCAAGTGCCAAGGTACCCTTTAAAAAGTGGTATCCAAGTTGTTGTTTTATGCCTAACCAGAACCGCATGCGGATAAGGGTCTGGTTGTTGTGCTAACATTTTAAACGCTACTTTAAGGGCCCTCTCCACTTGAATGACTTTCAGAATAAGAGTCAAAGTTGCAGCGCTTCATTCGATGGTGCATTTCATCTATTTAAATTCAGTTATATAAACTCATTTGGCTTTCCGTGTCGTATATACAGGTTTTTTTTTATCTAATTTTTCTGAAATGCTCGTATGGACGAACCAGCCTAATTTCGAACTTTATGTACATTTAGTAAGCAACAAAATCATGCACATCGAGCTAAAAAGCTTAAATTGTGTCACTCAAGTCATTCTCAGCAGCACACTTAGAACCAACCATGGAACTCCTACGAAATACGCCCCAAGGCCTCCCATCGCCCCCCTGTGCCTCTTCCCGTAGGATTGACCAACACATTCTTGCAGATCGAGCTAAAAGGATGAAAAAATTTGGTAGCCAAATCACACTTAGCAGTACAAATCGAAATAACTAGAGCCTCCTCCATGAACCCCCCCCCCCTTCCCAGTACTCCCTTGAGGCTTGAGCAACAAATTCTTGCAGATCGAGCTAAAAGCTAATGTTTACAAACATGTGCGCGTAAAATGAACAGAAGAAGACCAAGGTACGTGTGTATTGTACTGCATATTACGCTACGGCATCGTTTGACTTAGCAATAAATCGTTCGAAGACTTCAAGGATACTCACCGTTACCTTAAAATAATGTTCGTTTAGTGATGCAATTCCGGGAAATCTAATAATGAGAAGATTACCACGTTCTAGTGCATCCCGGTAACACTAATCAATACTTTGATTCGGGCGCTTTCAGCGTGCCTCGCGGCAGTTTTTGGCGGTTTTAGACGACGTGGTTGGCATGCTACGATAAACCGAGGGCTAAGCCTTATACAATATATAGGAAGCTGTGTCCTCATCGACTGCAGGAACCGGTTTTTGCGCTGAAGCCACCGACTAAAGATGGCGAACCCGTGGTAGTTCTTCGCTTGGGTTATTTACGTAAACGTAATTAACAAATGGAGATAGTCGTCACGCACTATCCCCACTAAGCTAAAAGAAGCTGACAGGTCACTCGATCGTAAGTAATAAACGTTCTTATCGGCCGATGTTTCATGTAAACCTGCTTAGCAACGCCTATGACAACGCAAGGGAGATTGGTGAGCAAATAATGGTGAGCAAAAACAGTGCTTTCTGACACTGGCCTCCATTTTACTCACCAATCATTTCAGCGTGTCCGTTCCTTCCTTATGAAGATCGGCTTAAACATTTGGAGCTTCCCAGTTTGTAGGAACGTAGAATAAGAGATCTTATTCTAACATACAAAATCTTAAATAACTCCATTGATTTGCCCAGTGAAACCTTTTCTGAACTCACCAATGTCGGTTTTACTTGTGGTCATGCAAAGAAGCTCAAGAAACCTGCTTTCAGAACTGATATTGGCAAATCATGTTTTACTGTGCGGTTCCATATGTAGGGGGAATGCCTTGCTTGAGTCTGTGGTGAATTTTACAACACTCAGCAGCTGGCAGAGTCACAATGACAAATTCTAAATCCTCCGCTGATGCTTTTAGCCAGTTTTGCTCCTTTGTTGTTATTTTATTGTTATTGTTATTGTTATTGTTATTGTTCAATGACACTTAAGGTGTTCGGGCTGGTGACCCAGTAGGGTTAAGCTCGTTAATAAATCAAATCAAATCATCATTTTAGGTGGAAGCGGCCGGTTTTTGTGTGATCGGTCGGTGAGTTTATGAAAAGGCCCATTGGGTACCGCTTCTCCCCCCTCCCCCCCCTCCCATAAACCCCCAAAGATGCTTATAGGTCCGGCTTGGAGGGAGTTAACAATTATTCTCCCTAGACTCTCCTGGTACAGTCGTTAATGAAGTCATACCTATAGTATTTATAGTATTTATAACAATTTACTGATATCGATAGTCTGAATGTGGTCGTTGGTTTTAATGATCATTATTTATTTATTTATTTTTCTCTTTCTTTTAGCGGTATTGTATCTTGGTTGTGCGCCGGCAGTGAAAACAACTAAATGTGAAATGGCAGACTCGAACGTAGCATCTATAAACACCTGTTTTTGTTCCACAGACGGTTGCAACAGTGTTGCACCATCAGCCAATGAAATATTTAATGTTGATGAAACTACGCAACAAACCTCCACGTCGTCTCCGTCTATAAACATCTCCGTCTATAAACAAAATAAAAAGCCAATGGACAACAGTGAACCCAATGCTTCGAACAACAATTCTCAAGTTCAGCAGCACAGTTCAAGCGTGATAGTCGTTTGCATTTATATTTATTTATCTTTCATTTTAGAATTTTTTCAGCATAAAGAAATAAGCATAACGCAATAGAAATAAATAACAATAATAAAAAAAAATAAAAAACATTTCCGTACTTCGGTGCCGATTTTCATTGTCATGCGACATGACGTCACCCTGAAAACGGGCGGTCACGACTCGTATACACGCCTAAGATGGTTGTGATGCCCCCTGGTTTATTTTATTTTATTTTATGTATTTTATTCATGACTCATGTCATTTATATTTTATTTCTTTTTGTCTGCTCTTGATTTTTAATTGTATTATGAACTTTTTGCAATATGTTTTTATCTTTAACTCATATGTAAATTTCTCCGATGCTTCATCGCACCTATAAAACCCCGTGTGCGCATGTGCGAGATTCCCAGACCTAGACCTAACTTCTTCGAAACTAGCCGTTGGAGATACGTGGACCCAACACTCTGTCGTTTGTGTGAATTTGCACCTTGATGGTTTTACAACTTCACTCCCTCACAACGCTCCCCACAGGAAGCTGACGGTGGTCAAACCTGAAGCTGAACAAGTATTATTTCCTTCGAACGCTTCTATGCTCAATTTCAACAGCTACACGAACTGGTGTTGGTGAATTTCTGCAATTATCCATCGTCTTGTTTCAGGAAAGTTTAAGTGGAGTATTGTAAACTGAAATCCTTAAAATATTACTTCTCAACTCTTGTTTATTCTTAACTTCTAAAATTATGATAAGAAATCCTTCTAAACGCAGTAGAGTTCGTTGTTCTAATGAATGTACAACTTGAATTTAATCTGGCGAGAGTGGTTTGATTTAAACTAGTGGGTATTAATCAGTTTCTCAATTTCATCTCCCCCCTCCTTCCATGAATACTGACGCCATTCCTCTACGTTACTTGACCACCCATCGATTTCCGTCAAATCTTAGTGAGTGACCCAGTGGCGCATGCAGAAATTTAGTTTGAAGGGGACAAACAAATATGAAAATGGGTCCAAAAGCTAAAGCATTTTTAATAGTTTCAGTGATTTGTCATGCGTTTAAGAAACTTAATTTGAGAAATCTTCGTAATGACAGCAAATTCCTGACTTATTTGTTCAACTTAGACGTAAATAATCTGTCGCACTGAAGGTGGGGGGGGGGGGGGGGAAGGACGAGAGGAAATACTGGGTTCGAGAACAAATTTGGGTTGTTGAGAGCATTTTAATATAAACCAACGTCACCCTACTTGAGGCGAAAAAGAGGGGCCCTCTGATGTCAGTGGGGGAAACAACCGAGGGTCTTGTAATTGCTCACTTTGGAAGGGGCAAGTACCCCCCGTTTCCCCTTTGGGTGCACCACTGAGTGAGTCTGTTCAAAAAGCACCACATCATTTTCGTTTAGTTCTTCTCCAGCAAAGTGGGGAACACGAACGCTTCTCTCGCGCATGACGCGTAGAGATACAGCAACTGGGACTATGACACTTCGTAATCAGTTTAGGGAGGTGAGGCAGTGACGGTGTCACTCACTTCCGGCAGCATGCTAAGGAAAGCCAAATCGTCCCGTGTTCCCCTTTTCCATTCGTCAGCAGCCAGAACACGCTCGCTGAATGCGATTGCCAACAACTTCTCTCTGGGAATACGTCATAGGCCCCTGCATTTATAGCCGAAGGAGGGGGGGGGGGGTCAGGCGTTACTCAACAGGTGCCCTCCTGGGGTGCCTTCGAAAATTGACTCCAATTTAGTTACTCAGGTTACTCTTGGATCATGGAGTAATTCAAAATAGTCAACCCTGGCACTCTTGATCAAGCATTAGTTTACACGATCACTTCACTCCTAGGGAGTTAATACACGCAGTCGTGAGATTTTGAGTTACTCCGGGCAGTTGGGTCAATTTTCGAAGGCGCCCCATGAAAACTTGACTTAAAGACTCCCGATCTTGTGAAGAATTTTCGTACCCAGAAGCAATGCCTGAAGAAAAGTGACTAGTTGATCGCAGATACTGAAGCCTGCCAAAGCTGACCATTACTCATTTAAGTCCACACTATCATTACAAAAAAAAACCGAAAGCTGTAAAGTAAGTGTAGGTAAACGATGAAAACACGATTTTCAGTTCCTTGATTGGAACCGTTTTTAAGTGAAGGGTTTAGAACATGTCAAACAACAGAAAAATAAACAAAACAAACAGCAGAGCAGATGGGTCATGGTTCTAAACCTTACCGGTCTTAGGGATGTAAGGTACCTGCACTACACTTGATGGCTACTCTGTTCACCCTATCATTGGCAGTTTTACTATACAAAAACACTCCCACCAGGACCTGGTCCAATACCCAGGCCTCCCTGATCTCGATTCACGCATCAAAACCGTCTCCTGAGCACTCCTACTGTGGCGAAATCCAAACTGTACTGGGTGTAAACTACCCTAGCGCTCCAGAAACGAGAAACCAAGAAAGTTTAGTTGCCACTTTCTTCTCTAGCCTAACAGTTTACCTACGCATGACAACAACACAACTGTGGAACCTGCCTCATAATATCACACCCCGACCTAGGAACCGTAACCATCACAGCCTCTTTCCAGGCAGCCAAGACTAACCCACTGCTCCATGCCTCATTTTAAAATGATAACAGTTCCAGCCTCTGTTCAGACGTCGCATTGAGTAAGTCCCTGTAGGATATGCTATTCAAGCCTGGAGAACCAGCTTTTGACTAACTCCAATGCTGCCAATTCCGAACAGTTGATCATGACAGTTCAGTGCCACTGGCTCATAGATAGCCACAGGCGATACAGGACCATTCTTATACACCAACGCAAAACAAGAATTCAATGCTTCAACCATGTTAAATTCTCTAAAGATACTAAGACTGTCCTCTGCCCAGAGCCATCGAGGTGAGTTTCTTTTTGGTGGTGGAGATACTAAACACTACGCTGCAGCCACTGATGCAGAACAGGAAAGCTTCTCACACAGGTGCTTCCACATTGATCTTTTGCACTCCACATGGTGCACCAAGCCTCCTTCACTGCTTTCAGATACAACTCTCCACTGACCTACACCGAAGGAAGAACCTGTTTGCCCCCCCCCCCCCCCGGTGCCTACGGTATGGAACTAGAGATCATGTCCGCAAATTTTGCCTGTGTGTTTACTGTGAAGAGTGCCATGTTTTCGTCTCTCCACATGCATCTTGTTTTCATCTTGGCATTCGGGTCCCCCCCCCCTCCTTCCCGGAAAGTGGAGAAAGCAACGTTCAGCAATGTGGCCATGTGAGTTTGCTTCCCCCTATCTCCAGTCTTGATTCTGTCCCGCTTTCTCCTCAGTTGGTCCAGTGCATCTTGTATCACGAAGGGGGAAATAAGCTCTGATGTGATGTCTGCTCTCCCTGGTGCCGTCCTCGAGTGATCCGCCTAGTGTTTCACTTCCTCTAAAATGTCTAGCGACTGGTGTGTGAAGAAGTGATCAGTGTGCAGAGTGGCCATGGTGGAATTACAAACCAAACTGTGTCACCACTGCTTGCTGTTGATGGTGTGGCTCGAATGTGTATGGACAAGGCGAACATGAGTGCTTCTGGTGACCCAGTCTCTTAGAGGACCTGTTAGTTGTGGTGTCAGTGTCTTGTGAGTGTTGTGAATGGTGTTGAGATAATAGCTAAAGAAGAGGTGGTTGTAGAAGAGATCGTGTGTGAGGAGATGGTAGAAGTTGCTGGCTAGGTCTGCTTTACCTTCACCTTTTGTGTTTGGAATGTTGGGGGGGGGGCGTAAGAAAATAGAGAAGGTTGAGTGCCTTGAGGAGATGGTTGACATTTTCGGTCTGCTGGAAACAAGGCTCCCTTTGGACACTTCACCCGTCATCGGGAATTGTAGTGGCCTAGACAGTCCTTGGAACTCTGCCATTCAGGCCTTTATAAATGTTGGATTCATTTTGTGCTGTTCCCAATCCCATTGTGTAGGGGTATAGATGCTTGTGTTTAGAGTGGGGTTGGATCAGGGTTGCTTCACAATTGGTGTTGTTCGCTTCACAGGACCTCTGTCTAAGGGTTACTGGATTGCGTGGGTTGGTTCCCTGCCCAAGCCTCTTGTGATGGGTGGGGTCTTCAATGCCTACTGCCAGCCTTGGTGTAGTGGATGTTG
Organism: Lithobius niger; assembly: GCA_023313725.1. Classification (NCBI taxonomy): domain Eukaryota; kingdom Metazoa; phylum Arthropoda; class Chilopoda; order Lithobiomorpha; family Lithobiidae; genus Lithobius; species Lithobius niger. The sequence continues at coordinate 46,275 of JAHWFP010234884.1, forward strand.
TGACACAAGAGGAAGCATCCTGGCTGATTCCACGGAATGTTTAGACTTAGAGATTATTCAGAATGAGACAACTACTTTTTACAGACAGTACGGAGATACGTTGCAAGAGTCAGTTCTGGATATGTTTCTGTGCTCGGGGAGCTGGCACGATTGTTCTCGTTTGAAGTGTCGGGGCACTTAAGAGGTAGTGACCATCTCCTTGTTGCACTGTCATGAGTTGCTAGTTCTTTGGGTAGTGACAGTATGCACATACCTTCCTTCCCTGGAGCGTCAACCATTCGGCCCCTGTCATGTACGCAGGAGACTTCGGCCGATGGGTTTTTTGCAGGGTCAAGAGGCGAAAGAGGGGTAAGCCTTGTAGTCATCAGCAACACGAGTCGCATCCGGTTTGATGAACTTTGGCTTGCGTCTGTCCAGTGAGAGACATTCGGAGAACTTGGCAATGGTTTAACGGGGTGCAATATGACGCTCGGTGGTATGAGTTCGTCAGTACTTTCGCGGAATCTAGTTTCCTAATTTATAGGGAGAAGGCTCTCTATGGTGCCAAGCTATGTAGAAAGATCTCGTTGAATTGCCCCTTTCACGGGTGGGGGCACTGGTTCGTCCTAAAGATGCCAGGCCCTCGGTGTCTTGGGTCCTGGAGCGGGATAATGAGGTCCTGGGGCGAGACAAAGAGGTCCTGAGGGGTTCTCTTATGGCAGAGGCATTCAAAGAGAACTTTTCGTTGGTCTTCTGCTCCCTAGAGGTACGCTCCTCCTGTTGCTGTTGAGGCCACTCTGGCGTTGGTTGAACCTCCCCTAAGTGGGGTGGAATTGTCGGCTGCACTTGATGCATGTCGTATGGATGGTGAAGCTGGTATCGATCATGTCTCTTACAGTCAGCTTAAGGTGCTTGCTGCGGAGGGGTGAGAAGAATTGCTCCTGTTTTTTTTTTTTTTTTTTTAGAGTAGGTTACAGGGGGGTCCAATCACACAATTGTGGCTATTTCGATACTCATACTAGTATTGGGGCGAGGCAAGGCCAGAACCAGTGTCGTCAGTTACAGGCCAATTGCTCTGTTTTTTGTGCCTGGAAGGTGTTTGAGAGAAAGTTTGGAAAATGTATCGTCTGGCAGATCAAAGACTCTGGGAAGCTGATTGGTGCCCAGTTTGGTTATAGGAAGGGTAGGGACATCCAAGGTGCGGTCGTGGTCCTCGAGTCTATGATTCGAGAGGTGTGGGTGAACAGTTGTTTTGCTATCGCTGTCTTCTTGGAAATGAACGCAGCGTATGATACACACGTGGCCTGCATCGATTTGCTCTGGCTGCACTCGATGTGAGCAAGAGGTTGAGGGAAGCAGTTTTGGCGTGGATGGTCACCCACCTTTTTGTGACCAGGGTGAATGGGAACTGGTCAAATGTTCGATCCACGACCAGGAGACTTCCTCAGGGGAGCTGCCTGAGTCCAGCCCTCTTTGCGGTGGCGATTAACACGTTGCTCTATAAGGTAAGCACCCTGGCAAATGTGGTCTATTATGCAGATGAGGCTGCTGTCTGGGTTGTGGGGCCAGACCTTGAGGGACAGTTCTCTACCCTGGGAGGTGCAGATGCGAGGGGATCCCAGCTTCTTGCTGAGAGGGGTCTTGCCTTCTCAGTAGCAAAGATGGAGCTAATAATCTTCTCTAGGGGCCCCCTTGCCACAGGCTCTCTTGACGGGACTCGTTGATGGGACTTGTGCGCCATCCTTCTTGAGTGTGAGGTATCTTGGCTTCAGGTTAGACCCACGTTTGACTTGGATTAAGGATACCGCAGCTGTTAAAGAAAGCATTGCCTCACGATCCTAAGTTCTCAACTCTCTTGCCAACAATAAGCTGGTGACGTGCCCGCTCGGTGGTCACGGCCTTTTACATTACTTGTGTAAGGCCTTGCGCAGATTCCACCTTCGCATCTTGGTGGGGTCTAGGTAAGTGTGACCCAGTGTTTTCAGGTTTCCCTAAATGTGTGCCTGCATGTCGTCTCTGGATGTTTGCCATCGACTCCGGTTCTTGTGCTTTTGGTTGAGACAGGAGAACAGCCAACTGATGTTCATGCCAGAGAGCATTTGTCGTGTATCTGCTTGCGTGCTATTGTCTGGGCCTCCTCTGAATCCCTGGTGCTGGCGACAAAAGATTATACGTCACTGGGTCCCAGAGCACACGAGCTGTTAGGCTCACCGGATTTGGGTTTGTCTGCTCCTTGAGGGTGGGTTAGGGGGTTTTTCCGACTTAGACCATTCTTTGTCCGCCATACCACTGGTTGTGGTGTGGGGCTGCCCTGGCTGCTCATTGTCGAGGTGTACTGTAATGGATCGTACTGTGATCATCGGTGGGATGGGGGTTTGCGTTCCAGAGTAGTACTTAGAGAGCAGTTACCATCTGCTTCGCCTATTGTCGCTCTTTGTTGGGGAGCTTGTGGCAATTTCGGTGGCACTTGACTGGGGGCTGAAGATTGGGCTTTCTAGTTTCACTGTTCTTACGGACTCATCAGCATGCATCGGTTTCTTAAGGGAGGTTTCGTATCATTGAAGGTGATGCATCCAGTTGCAATAGAAATTGGATGGAAACTCTTTGGTGCTTTGCAAAGTGGCACTGCTATCTCTATCTTGTGGATGCCTGCGCATGTGGTGATGTTCGTGAATGAGGTCACCGACACATTAGCCAGGTGTGGTGGAGTGCTGGGGGTTGGTGACGGCGAGACTAAGTTCCCTCTGGCTCCAAGGGATCTTCGCCCAGTTCCTACTTCTGTCTCTAGGAGTGATTGGCAGGCGAGATGGAGACCGGATCTACTGGCCATATCCTTGCAGACATCCACCCCAGTGTCACTTCACCATAGTTTCGCCTGCCTTGGCGTGATAAAAGACTTTTCTCTCGGCTGTGAACTGGGCATGTGATGTTGCGAGAGCACCGGTTCCGTAAGAGATGGTGCTGTACTCCGACCTGCAGCTACAGTGCAGCAGAAGAGCTGGTCGGCCACTTCTTGTTTTCCTGCTCTCAGTGTGCCTGGTCTCGGTGGCTGCCCCTGCGAGGTTGGGACATGTCCTTGTGTGCAGTATTGGGTGTACCCCCTCACACTGCGAATGCGTTGTTGTCTGTCCAGATGGTTGTTGGGTTCTGCAATGCAACTGGCAGATTTGGTCATTGAAGGGTATGAGATGATGGGAGTGAGGTGGGTAGGGTGGGGGGAGGAAGAGGGGGGTTGTTACGTGGGGCTAGCCTGGTTAGTGCCCTCTGCTGATTCCTGCTCCCTCGGTACTGATTGGTCGATTGGTGTTGCTCCGTCTTTTGTATCCTATAGGGATGTGAGGTGGTTTTGTGTGCACCTTTGCACAGTTTTAGTTTAGGTTAGAGTTAAGGTTGAGCTAACGGCTTACAGCCAAGTATGTACACGATAAATAATCATATCAAATCAAACCACAGAATCGGAGGCTGTTCAGTAAGCACCTTACATAAGGTCTGCTCACATAATGCTACACAGCAAAATAAAACGTGGCAGGTCTGCGAGAATTCGAACGTGTTTTATGTCGTCAGTGTAACGCCAATGGCGCAGCTTTAGCGTCACAATTTACCTTTCCTTATCCAGCAAGTTCTCCAGTATACCTATTCATAAATTCTGTTCAAAGCTACAGTTATTTGAACGAAAAAAACCTCTTTGCTTGGTTTCACAAGACCTTGATCGATATTCCGGTAGCGTTGTTCCAATAGCAACTATGCGTTTTCCATAACACTGTGACGAGCAACTAACTTGTAGCTACGACTCGTAACGAGAAGCGTCGTGGATAGTTTATTAAAAGCAGCCAAAGGCTTCGCTGAAGCCTAGTTATCTCGCTCGCTCACTCACTGGCGTTATTTTAGCCATCCTTAAATCGAGTGATAATTTCTTTGCTTTTACCGAACATTTCCCTTTTAAACTGCTGACACGAAGGCAGCAATGATTATCCAAAAAAACCCCATTCACACTAGGATGTGCACTTACGTCAAAACAAAAAATGAAAATCCAAGGCTCCGTTTCATTGCTCGTTAAGGGATAGAGGCACAAACTACGGTGCACCGATTTACAAGACGAAAATAATTCCAATTTTGTAGATCTAGTAGAAAATGACGTACTGATCTAAAATGCAGCATTCACTGTTTGCATACAAATGGATGTTCTGTATGTGTGCGTCATCTTGACACTTGAATTTTCGCCGTTTTGTTTATATCATGTGCTAATAATGTTGTTCCTTTCACTTTGTGTTCCGCCGTTCGTCACAAGGTCCATTGGAAAGCTGCAGGTTATGCTTCCTGATTCCAAGACAGTTGCTTTAACATCGTCAAAATCTTATTTTACTAAAGCTTAAAGGCACATAAATCCCTCCGTTCTGGCCGCTTTACTCTGCGTCACCTACGCTAAAATATAGTTCAAACGACCGCAGCGCGCATTGCTCTAGACACTAGTCATATTCATTTCGGGGCCGCTGCAACGTGACACATCGTACGACCAAGTCGCACTCTTGAGCGAAGGATTAATTATCCTTCCTCCAGGGCCGCGGCTTGCCAGCGATGTGGCGGGAGTTATATACCGCTCGGACTGAACCGTTTAAAACAAGCCTAATAACATTCACGCGCCACTACTGTCATCTGCATCGTACCCTTAGACCAGCAAATGAAAGGTAAATCAGTTTATATAAAACTATTTCCGGTAATGTATTGAGTGAAACTGTTAAAATATACCGGAGGGAGTTATGTGCCTTTAACTTCCCGGCACGTTCAAGCACTAGTGTGGTAGCGGCAGGCCGACACTTCGTTTCTACACCAGTCGGCCTTGAATTGAGAAACAAACTATTTCCTCGCATCAAGGTCGTTTAAACGCTAGTGCTTGCGTGGTTGGACGAATCGCAGAACAAATATTTTCATTTAACCTGTGACTCAGAAAGAATCTTGGAATTATCTTGGAGACTCCTCCTTTATATCACTTCTGTTATATTTATTATCGTAGTATTGTCATTCTTCTCGTACGACTTACGAGACGCAAAAAAATTCATTAATGCAAATATTCTATTAAATACTGTGATCTGACAACAACGAATCATTACAGAAATCATATATTACGTAGAAACAATCCCACATACAATAGAATTAACGTTTCCTAAGGAACTCCCATCAGCCTCCTGAATAAAAATTAGTCTCAACAATACCTTCCAGGACGCTCAGAAAAAAAAAAAAAAAGCAAATCGATTGTGTTCGCAGGGCATAGCCAACTGTTGAAAGAATTTCGAAACCTTGACCGCTCTAAAAGTTCGCCATTTTCGTATTAAGCGATAGGGCGACTTACCTAACCTTGACCTAGCGTTGGGAATCCCTTAATTTAATTGATGTTTCTAGCGATGTTGTGAACACACTATATTTGGGGGGGGGGGGGGGGCAAACTATTGACAATTAGCGACAATTTTCAAAACAGGGAAACACGTTCGCCTCGCCAAAAAAATGTTTCAAGAAAAATTAGGGCAGCACCCGCTCAATAATATTTTTTTGGGCTGTACTAACGCTCTGGATTGACAAAAAGAGGTAACAGGACAAAAATCAACAGAATCATTGGCGCTGTCGGCGGCCATATTGTACATCCTAGTCGCCAAAGCTCTTTTGCTGATAAGGTCCAGCCTGTAGTGTAGCGTTACCACGGTTAAGTAAGTAATCAAAGAAGGTGAAACATCCACGAAATGATACGCTGGTAATTGTTTGTTGAAACAAAGTGCTCAGCTCGATCGTGGTTTTACTTCCCAATCATTGTAACTGGGTATTCATGGCTGTGTCTTTGGCTACGAAATGTTCTTCCGATAGGAAGTCAACAAATTTGCTGATTTATGAGCCCCTATGAAGGCATTTCAATTTGGAATTTTAGTATTGAATTTGCTCTCTATAACTATCGTGGGTAAGTTTAACTTCAGCAAATGCATTGTATTGCAAGCAAGTACGCTAAAGTAGAAGTTAGAAATATCTTAAAATGCCGGTGTCGGAATTATTAAGCGTTGATGTATTGAAATCCCAAATGAAAAAATGCGTTTTTGTACACCTTCGCAGTTAGATCCATTTGTTGCAGTGATATGAACTATGCTACAGTTTTAACAGGGTGTATTACCTAGCAGAAAGGTTATGTTATCATTGTGCCATTCTCATGCAGCGCTATTTTAAAAGGTACCTACCTACGACACCATTTTATGCAGGTTTGGTCAATTTTTCCTGACGTTGGGACCTTTTAAAGATAGGGTTAAATGGGAATACTGCCAACTGGTGCGTCATACCGCAACTATCAATGTTGTATCCAAGCACCCTGAATACGAGTCCGTTTAAACGGTACCTTGCACAACACTTAGCAAACATAAAATCGAAAAGCTTTGCTTCTTACTGTATAATTTAAGTCTGTCAGTAAAATCAATTAATCTGTGGGTAGACGAAATTGTAAAAAGAAAGAAACTTCCTGACAGGTAAATTCCTACAAGGACATGTCAAAACGTTATTTAATTGTCGACCAGTAAATTGCCGGCTTGGTCATCATAAAAAGCAAAAGCAAATCAGCTTAGCGTTATCAGTCTGGCTATCTTCCCATACCATCATGATTTATACAGGGTGTCCCAAAAGTCCCAGTTCCCCTCTCACATCTTTTGAAGGGGTTGAATGAAGACAGTGAAACCCTGGCAATGTAGGTTTGGTTAAAGGATCTACCTTTGTGTACGACCGGCATTTCACCTGCCCCCCCCTCCTCTGGGGGGGGGGGGGCAGGGGCCCCAACTCAGAAATTTCTAATGGAATGGGGGGGGGGGCGTAAAGGAATACCTATTTGAAAGGTCTTCATTAGGCGAGTAAAATGCCGCAATGAGAGCTTCGTTACGATGAGCCCATCCGAAATGGCGGCCGGCCAAACATTACGATTTTCCTCTGTATCCCTATATGTTACGCAGGTCGTAAAGGGACGTAGGTGGCAGCAAAATGCTTCGTTCAAGTTGGTTGGATTACACCCACAACGTCTTCTACAATTAAAAATCCAGAGTATGGGCCTCAGTGCCCCCCCCCCCCCCCACTCTCTCTAGCAAGTGAGGTCCATAAGCATGTACCTTAACATTAGTAATTCCTTTCAATCCTTTGAACGTTTAATGAACACAATGTTTAACTAATGGAAAATGTTCACCATCCGAGTTTTATGTTTCGTTTCGCCGGTAGCGAAGCTAGGTCGGCCAGATGACTATTAAAAGAGAGCCTGAGGGAGAAGGGGAGCACTGAAGCGCAGACTTTGGGTTTCAAACCGCAAACGACGTTGTGGGTGTAAATCAATCAAATTGAGCGAAGCATTTTGCTGTCGCCTACGTCCCTTTGCGACGTCTTTAGTCTGAGTAACACTATGTAGAGGAAAATCCTAATGTTTGACTGCAGGCTGCCATTTTGGATGTGCTCATCGTATGGATGCAATCATTGCGACACTTTACTCGCCTAATGATGACCTTTAAAATAAGGTATTTCTTTACCCCCCATTCCATCGAAAATTTCTGTGTTGGGGCCTCTGTCCCCCCCCCCCCCCCCCGAGGCGTAATGCGGGTTGCACACAAAGGTAGGTCCTTTAATCAAACCTACATTGCCAGGGTTTCACTGTCTGCAATCAACCCCTTCAAAAAGTTGTGAGGGGAGACTGGGACGTTTGGGTCACCCTGTATGATGTTTTTGGCTTTGTTTGTTATTGCTGAAAAGACATTTAATTTAGGGGGTTTCGGTTGGGCTGTCATGCCATGACCTACTGAAGCAACCGGCTATAGGCGATGGTCGCCACTGAGTGGGGCCAACTGGTGAGGGGCCAAAATATACATAAACATTTTAAAGTTTTGACGCACAAACCGTGCCGAACAGGCTGCAGAGTATTCTAAATCTTGATTCTAACATGAGTCTATGAGCCTACAGAACTTTTCATGGACTCATGATTCTAATCATTAATGTTATAATTAATTTTTCAGATTTTCAAAACCAAACGCCCACTGAGAGAATACGGGATGACAGGATTAGGGACTATTGGAAATACTACGGTGTAGCATCATCGCTTGTAGCCCGTAACTCCAGTGGCGCTGAGCCCCCAAATTTCCTTTGCCACTTCCAAATAAAGTTCCAGAGTTCGCTACTGATACAGTCTGGCTTTACCCCCCCCCCCCTCCCCTTTCTTTAAGAGTGGAATGGAAAGTTGGAAATCGATACGTGGAATGAACCCCCCAAAAAAGAAAACATTTTTGTATGCTTAAGATATGTCCTTTAAGTTGATTTTTACGAATTTACAATCGGTTATGAGTTCATGTGTTGTATACAGCTATCAATAAATGTTAACCATAAATTAACAAAGTTGTGTCTCTATTTTTTTTTTATATTTAAAACTGTCCAGCTTAGAAGGTGTGAAGGGAGATGTTAAAAAGTGTTCAATCAAAAAGTGTGGGTATGATTTCAACACATTGTTCCGTAACTATTTTTAATAAGTGGTATTTTAAATCGTATTGATTGATCCCTGAAAAAAAACATTAGTAAAGATCTCCTTTATTCTGTATTCTGACTTAAAATAGTTATTTAAAATAATAGTGTAATCCTTTAAATTTGCAACAATTAGTATTTTATATTTTTTCAATAAGATCAATTATTAACTCATGCTTTTCGTTCCTGCCAACACAAATGATAATTAATTAATTTTGCTCCTTTTGTGATCTTTCCAGTAGAAAATCTGATGCCTGGCCCAAAACCCCAGTATCATATCTGATTTGACCTTTAACCAATGCATCAAAAACAATTTTCTTTTACCGTTATTGCATTTAACATTTAAAAATAAAGCTTTGCGCATCTTGCTGCTTGAACTTCACAGAACGGCGACAGTAACACCAAATTGGTGACGAAACTAGCGTCTGGAGCTTGTTGTTGAGCTAGCTGCAAGGAGCACGTGGAGGAAAACACTGGCATAGGTTGTCAGGCCAATGCTGTGGGAGCGATTTCTTAGACCTCAAAAACGTTGTTTTGTCCACTGCTTTACGCTGCGAAATATATATTAGGCTTATAAATTTAAAAAAAAAGATTCCACCGGCTGAAAATTGTAGCAGCTGCCAATAAAACAAAACAAAAATTAAGGATTTTTTAGGTCAATGAAACCCGTTCTCAAAACATTGGCTTCACAAACTACGCTAATGTTTTTACCTCCAGTGACCCTTGCAGCTAGCTCAATGACCGGCACCAAGTGCTTGCCTCGTAGCCAGTTTGTCGTTATTGTGTCTGCTCGATTTAGCATTGTGCTGAATTATTCTTTCTTTTTTTTTTTTATCAGGAGCCTTAAAATGTTTTCAGTGTGACAATAACTGTGCTGGAGAAGATACTGTAACCTATCCAGAAGAGTGCGTAAAAGTGACACTATGGGATGCAACGCACAAGACGTTGAACAAGGCAACTCCAGATGCCGATTATCTTGCTCCTGACCCGAGATACGGGGATGAATCCCCGGATTCATGTTTCAACATAACTACAACTCGGAACGGAAAAATAGGTAATTCGTAATAAAATGTGCGCAGCGCACAATTAGGTGCAGCAATGGTTACAAAAATATTGCATACCGTAAGACTGGCATTATTTTTTTTTATTAATTAAAACTTTTTCGTCGTGCTGCAGTACAGATACTGAAAACGAAAAAACACTGGTTTTCATGATATGGTCTGAGGCATGGTAGGTCTGAGGTGCGTGCGGGAAAAATTCCACGGAAGAAAATCCATGGGAAAAAAACCCGCGTGAAATAAGTTAAAAGGGGGGGATGCAGGAAAAATAGGCTACCAACTTTATAGGAAAAAAGTTGGAAGGGAAAAAAATAGTTTGCCCGTGTTTGTTTGTTTTTTAAATTTTATTATTATAGCTTTGGTTAGGTTAGGTCAGTTAGTTGCCTTTCCAAGTTATCCCATTCCTACGTTTAGTGCTTCCTCGGAAAATGAATTGTGTTTGCAACGCATACTTGTGTTACACTGAATGTTGCAAATTCGTGTCACACAGGAAAGCAAACGTTCAGTTTAATAAAGGCAAGCATCTTTTAAGTTAAAAATTCAGGTCTTCCGCTAGTGAAGTGATCAGACATTTATACATAAACGGACGCACATTATGGAGTGCTTTGCATTAAGTTTTCTCCATTTTAGTGTTATTGTTGAACGAAGTACAGGATACTTCTTTATGTCAACAACAGACCACATTACAAAAACAAAGTTGGTAACCTAAACATTTCGCTTTTATCGCAACAAATAAGGATGAACTTCACAGATCAAACTGAGTCATCACTATATACAAAGCAAATAATAATGAAGTTAAGGACCAGTAATTCTTGTTCATTTTACATAGTTAATTGGTTTACCAGGCTCTCAGGTACATGCAAAAACTGAACGGATGCTGTTGGAATTATTGTCGGCATCCGCAAAAATATGCGTTCCATCGATATTCAATGGCAATTTCGAGCCCTTAAACTTTTGTTCCTTAGAGATTTGTTTTACACTGGTTTCCTTAAGTCTTAGTTTGATTACATTCCTTTTCCGTTTGCCTGATCGAGCAAAGACAACGAAAGCAAAACCAGTATTAAAAAAAAAAACTAATTTCATACTCTAATATTTTAGAAAAAAACCCGATTTCTTTCTTTTTGCTTGACAACAACGACAAAACCTGTATCCAGCGGACAATGTCACATTCCGAACGACTTGGCACGGTTGCTCAGTAGCAATCATGGCGCTTTGAAATTGTTAAACTGGAATCGGATTTTGCGTTAGGGCAAAAAAAAAATCTTTTCTTTAACAGGACCGCCTAAAAAAACTATTAAAAACTACGCTGCGTGACGTCGTTTTATCCACTTCGTGAAGATTTTTCTGCATGCAATTATTGTTCGCTTTTGCTTCGTGTCGTTGTTCAGCCGTGTTAATACTAAGCTGAAACCTGTTTGTTGAATTCAGCCCAAAATTACATAAATTTAGAATACAAAGGTTAATTTTAAAAAGTTTGCATTTTGACTAACGAACTTTTTATGTGACCCGTGGTTTGATAAAAAAAAATAAAAATATAAGCCGGTCGCTTGCATAGTTGATTTTGCTGAGTATCTCCCTCGTTTTTTTTTTTTTTTTTTAGCCAATAGGAAAGGGGTATTATTAGCGTATCAGCCAATCACATCCCGCTTATTCTGATAGGCGCTGTGACCTATACCAAGCGGCCGATTAATAAGTGAAAAGCGTTCTTGTGCAATAAACGATAATCAAAAATAGTTGGCAACACACTAACCCAGAGTCGTATACTTAAACGTGCTAAAAATGCTTAATTCAATCCTTATTAAAGAATGAGAAGATAAATTAGGTGAGCGAGATCGGTGTAAGTTAAGTTACATTTGATTTGTGTTCGATGGGATGTCGATTTCTAAAACGACTTCTGGTTTGGACTGCTGCTAACTAGCGAGTGCGGTAATTCGAAAGATGGCGACAGAATTGATCGTTAGGCCCGATTCGTTTATTGCTGCTGTCGGTAACGCATTACACCATAATAAATAACGCCCCACGGTGTAATTATACAGTGTACTTATACGTCCGCAATGCATCTTCACTCAAGGATTGTCACTTGTAAGTTATTTTAACCGATTTAATGGCTAGATTGTATTCGTTTCCATAGCAACCAAAACAGCCAGTAACATACTGAAGCTTAGACCACAGACTTAGACGGCAGTTGGCTTGGCTTCCAACAGCGGCAAAGAGATTTGAGATTAGATGAATACAAATAAATAACGAATATGGATGTAAAAACGTATAGCTAATTTAACTGTTACATAAATATTTAGTATAATTTTACTAACACCTAAATTAAAGATTTTCAGTGACATTCTGTGATCGTTTCTACGGCGATACAACCTGCGAACGTCTGCATACTGAAGCGCATTAAAAAAAAACGAAATTAAAACTCCGAAAGGGAAAGGCTATTTTACGTAAGCCTCAACTAATAGACTCGCTAACAAATTAATAAAAGTACAATAACACAAAATGCAGAAATTCTTACATACGCCCATAAATGTTTGTAATTGATTTATTAATAAACTGATAAAGTAATTCTCGCAAGATACTCTGCTCTGAATAAATACATATACAGCAGCGAGTAGTTATCGATCTATTTGGTGCACTCAAGTTTTTGGTCCCTTAAACTCGTTCGTGCTTGTGGTGGCAATAAGCTCCCTCGTCACTTCGTGACTCGGGATCTTAATAATTAGCCAACACGAGTTTAATGGGAGCAAAAAGTTTCGTGCTCCAAAAAATCATCGATAACTACCCTTGCACTCAGAATATTAACTATGATAATATCCTGTTAAACGAGGTACTTTTTTGTATTTGCCCTTAGACGCAAGGTTAATACAGTAGTACGATCTACAGTAGTACGAACTAGCCAACTTACACCAATGATACGATTTGAAGGAATTATTGTTAGCTAAATTTCACTTGCTATTTGGTCCGTAAAAACTGTTTATGCTACAATTTAAATTTTCCGCAATCCGTTTAGCAGAAGGATTTGGTCAACCAGGTTCATGTGTTAATTTGTCTTACCTGGCCATCGTCCGATTTTTCTGTTTTTCTTTTCCCCAGCTTTGGTCACTGTAAATGGATTTTTAAGTGCTCCAGGGTGCTTCACCGTTACTTCGTTGCCACCGTTGTATCTCCTTTCGTGTCTTTTTTCCCTTTTTTTGACAATCGTCATCAAACGTTCTCCCCACATTTTAAACACACTAATTTGTAACTGAAGCAAGCAGTCTGCATTAAAGACTGGCCTAGTGAGGATACACAATACACTAGTCTGAGAAAGAAAAGAAACTAGTGGAGTTTGTGTGAGTGTGGAGTAGTGTGTTTCTAGTGTGGAGGCCAAGAAGCAAAGTTGCTTTCCCTCCTTGTATGTTTGTTTGTGATCTTTAGGTCACCAGTGAGAAAGATTGAACAGCTACTTAGCTCGGCTGAAGCCTGTAGCCAGTACCCGCTCCGGTAGCGCAGTGGTTAGAGCGCGCGGCTAGTAAACGGGATGTCCTGGATTCGAGTCCCAGTCGGGGCAGTAGTCTTTTATTTCTTTCTCAGACTAGTGTATTGTGTATCCTCACAAGGCCAGCCTTTAATGCAGACTGCCTGCTTCATTTACCTTTTACCTTGTTATTTCTTTCTTTATTTATACAATAATTTGTTTCTTTTTCACTTTCGCGATATCTTGGGGTTTGCAGCGTATCCATGCGAAAACTGACTGAATGATGAACTCCCGTTTCGCCAAATCCCATTTCGCCAAAAAATAAGCAGATTAACAGTTTTGCACTCAGGGGCCAGTCCCGTTTCGCCAAATCCCGTTTCGCCAAAACGAATTTGACAAAATGTTACGTACACGAAATGGAATACCTTATTTCTATGTAATGGGGCTTTTAAAGGCAAACATTTAACAGAGAGAAGCAGTGGTAGAATACGGTAAGTCCAGTTGATTTATTAGCTTTTTGAAAACTGGCAATATAGACGGAAAAATGTGCGCTTTAAATATAATTGTTTAGAATGTCTGGGCGTCACTACGTCAATGCCAAGGTTCTCTTTTAAGAATAGTAAGTTATACACGTGATGGTTAACCTTTTCCAAACAGGAATTCCTGTCTTGCAGAATCCCGTTTCTCAGAATCAAAATATTCTTAAAAAATGTAACATTGCAAAAGTTCAAACGGCATGCCTAATTGTTAGTAATTTTTGATTAGTTGTGTTTTTTTGATGTTATGTGTTTAGCCGCAGCGAGTGCGGCAGCGCGAGCGAGGCTCGTAATTTGAAACAAATTATTTTGCAAAATGGGATTCTGCAAAACGGGTGTTTATCTATAAATCATGTTTATCTATAAACCATTATCATGTTATAAATGTTCGTGTTTAAATGTTTTAAACGTTTTGCGTGGCTAAAATTTCGTGAACGATATTTGGCGAAACGAGATTTGGCGAAACGGGACTGGCCCCTGAGGCAAAAGCTGTTAATCTGCTTTCTGTTTGGCGAAACGGGATTTGGCGAAACGGGACGTAACCGATTGAATGACCTCTATTGGGGTATAGTAGGTGGAGTAGGGGAAGTGCTGAATGAATTTCGGGGGTAGGGGCGGGCGAAGTGGGTACAGTAATTTCCTCATGGGTTGATTAAAAACCGTTAAAGGTCAGATATAAAGCCCGCGTCAGACGTGCAGAGTTTTTCTACAGACACAACTCTCCTAACGGCAGAAGTGTTTCCTCCTACATTTTGTCGTTTCTGTAGTTGGTTGCCAATCGGCCCTCTGGATCAACGAACACTCCATATGGCTTGCTCTCTTTACGTCCAACTTTACCCCGTTTCCGGTATGCATGGTATGCGTTCACCATTGGTATTTTTCAATCACATGCAAAAAAAGTCAGTACCCCGAGGGCTGGCAGCCTGGCCTGACCATCGAGTCGGAACGACTCTTTAATTACTCCCAACTCATGTCGTCTGCCTTCTGTCACACGAGCCAACTTACCCTCCCGACCCGATTTTTAGTCATGTCAGGACTGAAAATCTGCTCGTCTGACACGGGCTTAATGCTGCCCATAGGGCAGTGACACAACGTACTATTATCGTGTATAACTCTATGGTGGAGCCAGTAACTGGGATAGCTGCAAGGAGCATTGGAGGGCGAAAAGAAGGTCGTCTTACTGAAGGCAATGCTATTAGACTGGATTTCTTAAGCCTATAACGCGCGAATTTTGTTGTTAGAGAAAACAACGTTCTTTTAAGCCTAAGAAATCCGCTCTCAAAGCACTGTCTAGACTAGAAGTGCCGTTGTTTTCCGTTACATTTTAATCTAGTGTAGCTATGCCCTCCAAATGGTGTCTCGTAGTCAATATGACGTCACTTGACGCTGCTCTATAGGAAGTTACCGTGCCTTTTTTTTTTTATCATCAACGAGTTTTGTATTGAAAGCAAGCAGGTGTTATAATGTAACGTAATTCAAAAAAGAATTCTCAGCAACACATTTTTGCCGACGAGGCTAAAAATTGCCAACTTTTCGTGTCACTCACCAAACATTGGATTGGGGGGAGGGGGGCTCCATAACCCCACGTGCCAACGCCCCTGATGCCAATGCAACTTTTTTTCCTTTTCTTGCAGTGATATTGTACCGTGGGTGTGCACCTGCCATCCTATCAGCGGCTTGCAAGAGTTCAACCGTTCAAGACGCTACAATTAGTACTTGCATGTGCTTAATAGAGGCATGTAACGGCCCATTGTCCCCCGTTACCGAAAACACTGTCTCTGCAGTGGGCCGTCATTCTTTGCCCGTGGAAAGTAACCGAGGAAGTTCCCATAAACGTCCAAAGGCAGGTGCGAGACAACAGGATGACGTAGGTGATGGTGACGGTGAAGTTGGGCAGTCCAACAGTGATGAAGATTCAGGGCAAAGCTCAAATGGTTCTGCTGAAAGAGAGGAAAAGAGTGGGGGCAGCGGTGGTCATTCCTCACAAGCTTCCAGCCTGATGACTGAAGAACAAAAATTGTACACTGTAATTATTTGTTTCACTGCTCTCCTCACACCCCGGTATATCCAGAACCTGAGTTGAAGAGAATTGGCATATACACATAATCTACAAATCGAACTTTTGTTGAGACGATAAGTGGAGCTCATCCTGGGTAGCAGCCAAGTAAGACTTAATATAATTTTGGGGGGGAAACATTCTGATATGGAGTGCAGTCACTGTAATCAAAAAACAAATAAAAATACGAAACAATTTGCAAGCCTCCGAGTTTCAATGACTGGGACATTCAAGTACCACGTCCTTCGACGATACACGTTGTTCGCCATGAAACGTAAACGATCTTTGAAGAAAATGAATTAAGCCAGTCTGATACTAAGGGCCGTATTCTGAACGCTGACTAAAACTCGTACTTGACTTAATGACGTCAAACCTATTTAATGACATTCACCACCAGTACCTCTTTCGGATACATTTGAAAGAACTCGGGTGGTGAATGGCATTTAATAGGTGTGACGTCATGCCAAGTCAAATGACGTCACACTTATTAAGTGCCATTCACCACCCGATTTCCTCCAAATGTATCCAAAAGAAGTTCTGGTGGTGAATGGCACTAAACAGGTGTGACGTCATTTCAAGTCAAGTACGAGTTTTAGTCAGCGTTCAGAATACGGGCCTTAGTGCTGTTTATGCCTCACGTAGTGCATTTTGTTTTGCATCTGAACAGCAACTCTACAGGCATCATTGCTTCCCGTCGTTGGTAAGTTGGCACAGAATAAAATTTAAAAACAAAACAATAAATATTACAGTAAAGGTCCATTAAAATGAACGAATGAGTTTCGAGGAGACATCAAAGTTCCGTCAGTAAGAATCGAAATGTTTTAAAGTGACAACTTCACAAAAATTCGATAGGTCAATAAAAGAGGAATAATATATGAATTTGCTCCGTTAAATAGTTAAGTATTGAGTATTGATTTTTCAGAGGGGTAAAATTTAAATCCAGTTAGCTTGGAATTGAAACGAATCAGATTCACACACAGCTCCTTGAACCTTACACACGCACTCGCTTATTATAACAAATAAATTGCGGCCACTTAACAATAAAATATTGGCAACTGACAAAATAGGGGATCAAAAAAACGGCTTAAATATTGCTGCTAGAATTTCCCTGTCATTCGTACATATTCCCCCCAAATAAAAAGCACAAAGGGGAGCTAATACTCCTTATTACAGTTCCCCTCACCCGGTATTTGGCACTCTATATTGTTAACGATATTGCTGTCACTAGATGGCGCCAGCTTATTTTCGTTATAGCCGGTGGCATTAAGGGCGCGTTTACGCAACAAGTCATTCTCTTCTCGCCGAATGCTATTTGCTAGTCAACCGTTATTTATTTATGATTAGTTTTCCCGTTGCTACAAAATGAATGCGGTAACAGATAACAAAATTGTATATGTTATAAATATCAACACGGATAAAGAACAAAGTGCTACAGTAATTTTAAACAATGCTGCAAGATTGTTGTCATTTCACGCTTTTTCCAAAATTTGCTTTCCTTTCCCAGAGAACATCTTCTAGCAATGATCAAACGTCAGTAGAATAAATAGCTTCTCGCAGCGAGAATTCAAAATCCAACATGGCGTCAATTTCGTAGCTATCGAATCGAAGACAAACCATCGAATGCTGGCATACAAAAAACAGTCCATCGTCTTGTACTGCAGTAAAAATTGTTTTCTTGTTGTCATCAATCGATGCTCAAATGTTGCAAGCATCGTACGCCGTTTCACGAAGCACGAGGAGAAGATTTGCGTCTGCGTCGTTGCCATGGTTACTAATACGCATAGACAACTCGAATGCCGCATACTCTGCTAAAGGCGAGAAGCAGCCATCAGATTTAGTATTGCGCAAGTAAAAGCTACTGAGCGAGAAAAGTGTCGTTGCGTAAACGAGCCCTAACATCGTTAATCCTTACAGCTTATTTCCCGCTGCACGAGGGCGTACCAAGTTTTTACTAGGTAATTAAAGGGACATACCTCCCAGCGTCATTTTTCTCGATCCACCACATCAAGTACGGCCCCAAAGGCCTATTTACTTACCGTTAGTCTTTCCTTGCTAAAAAAAAACCGTTTTAAAATGTGGCGTCTATGAGATTTTCTGTTGAATATTGTTAACTATATTTAAGAACGACCCGTAACTATATGATGCATTGCGCGCGTACAATAATCATGACGTTTCATCTCTGTGTGTGCCTCTACTAATTTTCTAATAACTACCATGAGATCTAAAATTTAATAGACTAATGCGGTAAAAATTAAAATTAATTATTCCAATAGATCGCCGAAGCAAAATTGTAAGACACTAACCTAGAAAATTATAAATTGTAATTTTAAAATAAGAGAATCATTCCGGTTTGTGAGGACACAATCGTTGACTTGATTCTGTCTCGTGTACTATTCCCAAAGCCAACCGAGACAGCAGCTATGCGAGAAACGCAGCTACTACCCCAGCCGTCCTTGGCGGTGTAATTGGTCGGATGACGATCTGCGCGTAGCTGTAATTTGGCACGCGGACTGTTATACGGCAGGTCGGGCGTCCCTTTAAGTAGTCACGTGGCTTGTTTGTTGTATTAAAAGATATTTCTTTGTCCATTCCTTTGCTTGCTGCTAACTAGATAGCTCTCGATTGCGCTAGATGCCGCAGGCTTTCATTTGGTGACAACCAGCCTTTAATTTGGGGCAATGACTTGTAGTGACGTTTTTTTTATAAAGTACGTAGGATAGTCACGCGATTCGAACCATCATTGTTGTTAGGAGACGAAGAGGCTAACAACTGGGCATTTCTCGACTGCTTTGTTCGGGAGCCCCCGGGGATCCCTCACAAAGCTAGTGAGGCGCGTTTGGACTTTTTATTCCCCGTTAGCGGTATGTATCCCACAGGATACGATGCCAAATCAAGGTTTGCAGGAATAAGTAATGGTTATTATAGCAGTGATTTTCCAATAATACGCCCGTGTAAGCAATTTAATGTATACACTTTATAGGCCCGGTGCACACATGCGTTTTTTTTTAACGCGTGTCAACACATTTGCGTGACATCTGTTCGGTACTGCACACCTACCTGCGTCGACGTTGCGTTATACCGCACATCCATCGTGCGTTCGTTTTGCACCGCACTTTCCTCCGTCAACGCAGTGTTAACGTAAACGCACCTACGTCTCTCAGTACCTTGTGTGATTAGAGCGGTGCACATATCCGTCGTTTATCGCAAAAGCGTTATCGAAAATGGCGTTCAATTTCGAAGAAATAGACATAGAATTGTTTATTGGGGAGTAAAGAACTGTCCTGAAATAATGCTGCAGAAATTATTGAAGACTCATTGGGACGTAATTAATGAACTTATCCTAATTTTTTAGTTAATCTGCAAAGGATGTATAATATATTAGTATTAAAAAACGCTTAAGCGTATAAAATACGGA
>JAHWFP010234885.1:626-23952 GCA_023313725.1 Lithobius niger
GGTAATGAGGTCACTTCCGGTTTTCATCAATCTGGAGGAGGGTGGGAAAGTGCCTTTGTTACTTTTTTTCGTATTTAGGTCTTATACAAACACACAAACCCCCACTTCCATTCACGTGATCAAAGTGGGGGTAATGACGTCACTTCTGGTCACGTGATCAAATTGGGGGTAATGACGTTACTTCAGGTTTGTTGTCAATCTGGAGGAGGGTGGAAAAGTGCCTTTTGCTACCTTTTTTTTCGTTTTTAGATCATATGCAAACATATCCCCCACTTCCAGTAACGTAATAAAAGTGGGGGTAATGATGTCACTTACTGTCATGTGATCAGAGTGGGGGTAACAACGTGGTGACATATAGCGTAAATGCTTCATTATATCCACCCAGTTTTAGGAAGTTTCACATCATGGACGTGTTGATAGCTCTGGGAATGGGTCTGCTCTTTCAGTTTTCGCATTTTTTTTCTTTCCAAGTATATTAGTTTATAAAAAAGGACCACATCATTGGATTCCTGTTGCATTATTCTCACCGGCAAAGACTCTGATTTGAGAATTAATCTCAACACGCCGATTCATTTGGATTTTGAAACAAATTACGAATTGGCTCTGCTTAATTTAGACACTTATAACAGCATACACAATATCACCTCAACAAACAACGAAATCAAGTACGCAACCGATGCTGGTACTTCCTGACAGTAATTGCTAGTAACTACGGGTGCTTACAAAATAGAGGACTTGAACAAATTTCTCAAATCAGCGATAGATGCAAATAGTCGCAACAAGGAAGCGATTACAATTCTTCCGAATCTAAACACTTTAAGCACCGACTTGACAATTACCGATCCGAATTACGGAATATCCTTTATGGGTTACAAGAGTCTGGATCCAGTTTTAGGATTTGACTTAGGCAACTATGTGAGAAGTCGAGAAAGTCAAAATACCATTGACATTATGAGCATCAACAGAATTTTCGTACACGTCGATATAATAGGCAATTCTTACCTAAACGGCAATACTCAGCCTACTTTATATTCCTTTTATCTCAATTCCCCTCCTAGTTTCAAAATTGTAGAGTCCTATCATACTTTAATTTATCTCCTAATTACTACCAACTTAATCAAAAATATAAGAGTTTGGCTGAAGTCTCATACTAACGAGATTTTGGATTTAAAGAGAGAAACTCTAACGGCGCGACTTCATTTGAGATCTAAAAATAAAAAAAAAAGGATAAAATGATCGTGTTTAGAATAAAAGGAAAGGACTCTTTCTCAACTATAATAATAAAACAAACGGTTTAACTTCTAAAAACAAAGCTTTTATCAAATTTATAACAACACCCAGAAAATGAGCGTAGTAGAAGATTACTAAAAAATCAAAAAGCCTTTGGTGTATGAGTCCTCCATCGAATCATACTCCTATCACGAATACAATTCTAATGTTGGCATTAATCTCAACAATGTAAATTCAGAAATCTGCATACACGTCGAAAACCAAGATTTATTTCTTCACATTGCCAACAGTTACCTCCTGATTAATGGGAGGTTGCTGAAGAACGATGACTCGGTTTACGCCGACGCTGATGTAACTAGTCTTATTAATTATGCTCCCATGGCCCTGTTTTCTAATATCAAATACCATCCAGGTGATAAACAAATCGACGAGTTAAATTATCCGGGATTGGAATTCTAATGAAGGGACTGCTCACTTACGGTTCAGCGGAGCAACCGGCTTTGCTTGGATAGTGCTTGATGTTGGATAGTGCAGCTTCCGTTGATGCCGAACTAACCAACAATGCGGGATTCAAACAGCGGCACGCATCCATCATCGTTGAAACATCTCCCAAGGGAAGCTTTACCTTCACCATCCCATTGAAATACGTCATGGGATTTTTGAAAACTACGATAAGCTAATCTACGGAACTAAACATGTGCTTACACTCATGAGATCTAGTGACACAAATGCTATCTTCAAAGCAGCGGCCGAAGCCAATGGCAAAGTCGTTCTGAATAGCATTAGCTGGCTCGTTCCCCACGTTGTGAGAAAAGCAAAAACTTCAACTGTACAATCTCAACGAACACAGAGCGACTGTAGATTTGGGATTTAGGCACTGGCATTATGATAGCTGCGAGCTCCCTCAAAACACCAGCATTCCTTGGCACGTGCTGACTACTTCTGCAGTCGAAAAACCTAGGTGAATAGTTCTAGCTTTTCAAACTAACAGACAGGATTTTTTAGTTTAAAACCCGGGTGTGTTCGATCACTGCAGTCTGTATGATGTTCACATAACTCTAAATTCCGAGCATTATCTGTTCCTCAATTTGAACGCTAATTTTGCGACTGGAGAGTACTTAGGCTTGTATAGAATGGTGCAGCAATTTAGACAGCTTTTCTATGACACTAACGATTTGAGTTTCGCCTTGCTTCAGTTCAAAAAAGCTTATCCTCTATTGGTGTTGGATTGTTCCAAACAGTCCGAGCGGCTGCAATCTGGAATCGTGGACATACAAGTCAAACTGAAGTTTAGAGCCGCCATGCCAGCTAACACTACCTGTCACGCTCTGCTCATTGGCGATAGGAAAATGAATCTAAAGTTAGATAGAGGCAAAGTCGAAGTTGTTTATTAAATAATAATAATAATAAAAAAAAATGTGGCGCTGAAAACAAAATCGTGAAAATAGAAAGGGGGCTTTTTACCTCCGGCATTATTAACCCGATTATAGCCGGTATTGGAGATTTGGCGAGAGGAACTGCCGTGGTAGTATCTGCCATAAAAAAGGTGCAAAACGATGCAAAAATTCTAGCTAAACTCGTGCGACCTCACAAGCAAGTGGAAGGTTCTGGCTCAAAGAAAAAAAACTAAGAAAAACACGAAGCAAAAAACATTGCCCCGTGGTAAAGGTCTTACCTTAAGGCAACCCAAGGTTTAATCGACTTTGATAAACCTTTAACGAACTTTGATTTAAACGGATAAGCTAAAGTAATGAAAATTCCGAAATTTAGAGATACTTTTAGTAAAGACACGATGCCCTTACAACTTAGGCCTACTGGTGAAAACAGAATCGTATACTTGGACGATTTCCACGATGGAGACGGAAGTTACTGGGTCGCCTATTCGACCGTTTCGGGTGAACCCTGTTGTTTTGATAGTTTTGATAGTCCTCCCCAGTCCATGGTTAATTACTTGGGACCGGGAATTAAATATAATTACGAATGCATGCCAAACTTTGACCAGATTTGGTGCGTTCACTTCTGCCTATTTTTCCTAAGTGCGTTCTCTAAGGCTCGTAATTACGAAACTGTTTTGGACAGGATGAGATGAGTGATCTATTGAAATGTTATGTGCAAATCTAACTGAAAATAAATGTCTTCTGCATGAAACTTTTCGAATGCCTCTACCGCGATGGGTAAATTTTTTTCTATTACGTAAGGAATTTCTGTTACGTAAGGTAACTGTTGAATGTTCGTCCTTTAGTTTCGTAATGTAAAGGGCTCTCGCACCTATTTTACATTTAGCAACTAGTGCAATGCTCGGAACGCTGCAGTATAAAACTGTTTTTCGAATTAAACCAGAACTTGTACACACGAAGCTCGAAAGAGGACCAGAATTAACGAACCAATCGCTTGCTTTTTCAAAAGGGCTTATCATGCTGAAACTGATTAGCGTGAAACAGTTTTCATGTACAAATTTCTTAATAGCCGTGTCATTCGGTAAAGTTGGTTTGCTTAGATTTCTAATCAGTTTGTTCGCGGCATTAAAATATTCTTTATGCTCGTCTTGTAACAAGCAATTGCTGTCGATGAATACCTTAGTAACAGCATCACTCGGTAAAGTTGGATTGCTTAGAGTTCTCATCGGCTTGTGTGTTGCATTAAAGTATACTTTCTGATCGTCCTGTAATAAACAATTTCTGTCAACGTACACGTGCTGAGTCAGCTGCGTGCCGGGGGAAGTTATGTCCTTAATTTGCTTTTTCTTCGCGTAGAAATTTCCATCAGTATCATCTACAAACAACGTATTTTTTTGATGCTAGAAACGGCGGATGCCAACTTATCGGAGAGAAGAGTAATGGCAGGAGGCATTTTGGTTTTATGTTTCTGAACGTCAGTTACAAGAGTACCAATCTGAGAATAATTTACGGAATCTTCAGGTTCAATAGCAGTTCCTACTAGTTACACGCTTGCTTTGCATATCGTAGTTGTTTTCGGCCGTTAAACCGTTTTCTAGTCCCGGCTGTCCTCTCAGATCGATTCCTTCACCCCCTTTCGTCCTTTTCAATGCTTGTCCAAACTTGTTGACTGATATCCTTCTTTTTAAATACGAGAAATTTCAAAATATACCTATGAGGTTTATTTTTTAAATTTCTTGTATATAATAAAAGGAAAAACCTCAAAATAAACAGCAACATCAAAACGTCTCAACCATGCTGGCAAACGAATCTTTCCAATATCTTGTAAAAAAAAAACTTGCTGAAAGTAAAAAAACAAGAATGGTACAAAGATTAACAATGGTGTAAAGTTTTTCTTGTCTCCTTCCATTCAGTTTAAAGATTTAAAGGGTTCGGTGACTCCTGTTTCTGGCGAAAAATCAAAATATAAAGGTTGGATTTCACCCAGTGAATCGGAAACTCAAAAACTGTTGAAAAATCTTAAACGGTACATCTGCAAAAAAATAGAGATCGAGTTGGACGAGCAAAAACCTGTATCCATGACTATGTTCAATTATCCCAATTCTATGCATACGGCTTCCTCCTGTTACAAATCTTGCAAAAAGGTGAACGAAGGAGACGAAAATATTCACAAAACTAAAGGGAAACTTAAAACAAAAATGTTATTGACAAATCCTGGTTTAACTTACCATCTCACAACACTTTATACCTAACAGAGGTCACATGGAAAATTACCGATGACCCCCCCCCCCAGCAAAGTGAAATTATGGTACAACATAGACTTTGGAGTAGCTCATTCAGATACTTCCAACGATAAATTTACCGACAAAGACTTTATGGGTTTAGTATCGCCGTAAATATTTTTTTAAATGTGTAAATAAAAAACCGTAATGGAAATTAAAAACTACTACTTTTCATTCCTAAGAAAGAACCTGAAAATCATTCGTTTCTACCTTCAAATATTAGATGTCTAATTATAGGTCCAGCAAATTGTGGAAAAACTAACTTACAGTTTAATTTCATCTGTAACGAAAGATGGCTCGACTACGACCGGTTATTTATTTACAGTAAAACTTTATGTCAGTCAAAGTACAAAGCTTTGCAGTCTATATTTGTCGAAATTGAAGGGAAAATAGGACGAAATGTCGCTTTTTTCACGATTCTCAAATTGATTTAATTCCGCCCGAAGAACTCGACCCACATTTGTGAAACCTGATTCTTTTTGATGATTTCCTTTCAGACAAACAAAAAAACATCGAACTTTATTTCGCTCCAGGACATCATTCAAACGCCGATGTTTTTTATTGCAGTCAGTCCTACACAAGAATTCCTAAACAAGTGGTCAGAGACAACGCAAATTTATTAATCCTTTTCTCCGTTGACGAGTTAAATTTGAAGCATGTATACGAAAATAACGTTCACCCCGACATGGAATTTTTGGACTTTAAAACATAGTGTAGAATGTGCTGGAAAAAGCCTTATGGGTTTTTATCGGTTAACAGAACATTAAACGAGGGGAGATATAAACGTTCGTTTTTGCCTATTAAACAAATAAGAGATGAAACGAAAAAATCGCAAAACTCAAAAGACGTTTAACTAAAAAGTTTTTAAATCGACGTTTCGGTGAAAGAGAACAAGAAGAAACTCTACAAGATTTTTTAAAGCCGGTAAGCACTCTGAAACAAACAGTTGGGGCTCAAAAACCAACATTGGTCGCTGGTGTAAAAACTCTAGCGCAGCTCACCCAAACTACACTGTTTAAAGGTCTCAAAGAGGAACAAACTAACGAGGATGACTACGATTCATTGGGTTTATCACCGTCCCCTGCAGTTACTCCTAGTGAGAAAATGTTGTCGCTCCCCCCCCCCCACCACGATTTCAGTTTCGCCTAATATTCAAGTCCGGCTCCTGTAATGTGAATTCCTCTCGAGCCCAAAACTGAACATGCCTCTACGAGCACTAGTCCTAAAGTCACGCCTTCATATTCCACGGTGCAAACTAGGCGCATTTCCAATCCCCCGAAACTTCCTAAGATCACCACTCTAAGGCCCCTCGATAGTTTGTTTCCTGGTCAGAATATTGGAGACACGGATAAATATTTTTTGATACAATTTCTCCAAAATCCCAAGGACACTGACCCAGTATTCGGGCTACAGTATGACACTAAAAAAGGCCAGCTGACCTTCAGTAATAAAGTGGTTAAAATTTTTTAGAATGATGTACTGGTTGAGGGGGAACAACATGTGGGGAGTCGCGGGCTTTGGATTTTGCTAGTTTTCATAGATTTGAAGGAAACCTCCCTCGCGCCGGTAGTTAAAGCAGCTTATGCGAACATGTTAAAAAATGTTAACACTATTTATCCCAACAACGACCCAGCTACTTGTACACCCAAATCTAATCGTAGCACCAAGTACAAGCAAGTCTATTATAGCTCCGATTTGGGAAGACATGAAATCAAAGAAAAAAAGACGGTCATGGTTAACAAAGCAAGTTATTCTAGCAGAGAGCAGAGTCGATTATAAATATTACGACGATCCTAACGACTTGATAAAGAGACTCAGGCTTTTGTACAAATCTACTTTGGCCAGTCTCGATGGACATAGAAACGAGATGGTCGAAATTTTATTAGAAATGCAGCAAAGACAAATCATAAATGCACGGGAGAAAACGGCGCTTGTCAAAATTTAGGTTTAAATTAAATAAAAATTTAATATATAAACAAAGAACCATGGGAACAAAAAATATCAAGATGTGGTACTGCGTCATATGTAAACGTCACACTTCTAACAGTCCCGAACTGTCCGTTATTATCACCACAAAAAATAACCGACAGACGGAGGGTGAGGTATGTGGGACGAAAAGAGGTTCATTTATTAAGTCTGGGGAAGGAATCGTAAACAAAATCTTCGATAAGTTACCACTCGAATTACATTTACCGGGTTACCAATACTGCAGTCCGGGAACTAAACTAGAAAAAATATTGGCTCGAGGAGATTCGGGAATTAATAAACTAGACGAAGCGTGCAAAAAAACGAGATATCGCTTACTCCAAGAGCTCGGACTTGAAAAATTGACATGTCACCAATGAAGTCCTAATTTCCAAAGCTCGAAGAGTGAGGGATGATCCTTCTCTGGCGTGGAGGGAAAAACTAGCCGCTTCGATCGTTAAGAAAATCATGAAAACAAAACTAAGTTTCGGTATGGGAAATAAAAAAAAAATGGATCAACAAGTAAAAGGAACTTCACAAACCAACTGGAAAAAAATTTCCGAGACAGAAAGTGATTGTACTGAGCCTAAACGATTTATAGCAGGCAGACTTGGTGGAAATGTTACCTTACGCTAACCTAAATAAAGGATTTAAATAGCTACCTGCATTAACATCATGTCCAAGTTTGCCTTGGGCCATTCTGCTTAAATTTAAGTTCAGCATAGACGTTACGGAAGCTTTCAAGAAAATACTTGCAGAGCGACACCCCCTAAATATTTACAAGTAGGTTTAGGTAGTGAGTTCTACAATAAAGACTTCAAAACCCTACTTAAGCACCCAACATTAACATGTACTCTATGCACTCAGAGAAGAAAGCGAGCGTGGTAAAATGTTTCAACAGAACCCTGAAAACTAGAATGTGGAAAAGATTCACCGGCCGGGGAAATTATAAATCGTTAGATATTGTCGATGAGTTGGTTTCCCAGTACAATGACACTATTCATTCTACTACAAAACTGAACCCGAGGGAAGCAACCAGGCGACACTAACTGTTGTTGAGACGAACAAAACCTAAAAGATTGTCTAAAAAACCAAAGTTTATCGTACGAGATAATGTCAGAATTTCTGAAGTCAAAAAAATCTTCGATAAAGGCTATCTCCAAAATTTTACTAACAAAGTTTTCACGATTCGCAAAGTGCAAAAAACTGAACCGGTAACTAATCTTTTAAATGATGAATTGGGCAAACCCATTCTCGGAGGTTTCTACGAACTAGAAATTCAAAAAACTCGAGTTTCAGACTTATTTTTAGTAGAAAAAGTACTACGTAGGAAGAAAGGAAAAGATGAAAAAATGCTCTACTTCGTTAAATGGAAGGGATACAATTCAAAATATAATAGTTGGACGGATAACATTACCACTTTATCCTCTTAATACAATTTATCACCCAGGATTACTGATTCAAGTCCTTTACTGGGTTACTCTGCACGACGCTATGTCTGATAATGACTGAAGCTAAAAAATTCGACTTTTGAGATGGTTAGTAGAATGAGTAATACGCGAGGAGAAGATGGTAAAATTCATTATTTTTTTTGTCAAGGTTCCAAGTACAACGGACCAAATTAGCAGTTTAATGAATTCATTGAAGTTTAATGAATTTTAGGGAGTCTCATAAATTTTCATTTTCTTCTTTTACCAGCTGCCTTTTTCCCCAACCTATCTTTTCTCTGTTCAGCAGTTTCTGTCGCACATTTCTTGCGAAAAGCAGTGGCCATTTTCGCCAACGTAGCTTTTTTCTGTTGTACAGTTTCTGTCGCACATTTCTTATGAAAAGCAGCGGCTCTTTTCCTCCTATTAGCCACTATTTTTTCTTCTTTGCTTTGTTTTGGTATTTCACAGATCGATGCTTCTTCCTCATCTTTCTCCAGCGAAGCTTGCTCTTCAGCTTCTTCATCCTCCATTGGATCGATTATACCGTCTATAAAATCATGTGCTATACCCGTTCTGTAGTGACCGTGTGCTAACGTATTTATTCCATCATCCAACACAAATCTCTTATCGTCATAAGGAGATATGGATGATTTTGAAAATTCAACCGTGGCGAGCTGATGATCCTTACTTTGAATGCTCATTCACGTGGCTTTCGACGATGTTTTCAAAATAGTGCTTTTTTGTAGTCTTCGTGGCTGATACTTTTTTGGATAAGAGCTTTACTAAACCCTTTAGCCTTTCTAATACTCTCTTCCCCTACTATAACTGGGTACATTTAAAAAAAAATTCTACAAATTCTACCTACAAATTCTTTCACCGGCATGCCAGCCGTCTCATTTTTTTTATTTTCCCCAGAACTTTTTTGTTTTTAATGCTGTATAGAGGATGTGATGTATCATAATTGCTGGTGTCGAATCTATATTATTCAGTTTCCATGTCCCGGTAAAAATCGTCGGTCTCCACCTCGTAGAACAGACTGTAGGTGTGAAAAGTAAACGCACTCGGTTTCCGTATTTTGGACGCATGAACTCCTAGTGAAATTCATATATTGTGAGTTTGGAAGGTTCGAGGATACAGAAACCGGAGTAAGTCGGTAAGTTGCACTTGATGTTACAAAGTCTCAAGTTTACTTGTACGAGATTTTTGTTGAGGATCTTGAAAAAATCCACATGTGGCAGTGTTGTACTTAACCGATTTTTTTGGATTATCGGACAACTTCACGGATAAATGCCTCGATTTGTTTTCCATCGTTTTTCCAAATACTAAATTATTTTTCAGTTTGAAAAAATCTTTTTCAAACATTGTCGTTGCGAGTTGAGGCTTCTCAGTGTTAAATTTTATGTAAGATTTTAGCCATTGCTTCTGACGAAATTTAGAATTCTGTGAATACCTTTCAAAATTAAACTGTGCTTCAACTAGAATTGTAAATTTCTGTAATGAACTATACAGATTTTCTTCGGGAGAAGATCAGTCATCGGTTTGGAAGTAGAAACGATCTTCTTGTTTCCTGCTATTTTTTCATGAATGGAGACACGAGTTTTAACATTATTTTATACTTTTCTGGCATTAAAGGATAATCATTTTGATCGTCGTGTAGCTCGGATGGATAGTCCAACTCCACTTCCAATATATAACCGTATTCCGAATCTTTTTCGACCGATGCCAAGCAAAATTCGAGAATTTCTTTCCTCATCAGCCAGCTAAATTGATCGTATGGAAGGAATTCCGTCATGGTCAGTCCGGATAAGTTGTTGACATCCAAATGTACTAGATACAAACTAGGTAGATTCTCGTCGTAGGTAGGTATTTGTTATTGGCGATCAAGTGCTTTTTTGACACAAAAGTTGTTCCACCTCTTATACCGGAAGTTATTAAGTTATGCTTTCCTCCACGCGTAAACAGTTCTAGTTCGGCTTCGGTTTTTTTCAATGTGGCTGCCCAACTAAATCCTGGTGTGGACACATAGTAGCACAGATCTATGACGTCATTGAGCAAACAAATTTCCCTGAAAATCTGAAAAAAGGTCGGCTAGAAGATACACATTGATCATCTGATATACGAGATGCTAATTTTTAAAAACTTTCTCTTTCAGCAAATTCCAAACTGACATAGCGTGATAGTACTCTGCGTCTGTGATGCCTTCGCTTCGTACAATGGAGAAGAATGCCACTTTAGGAGGTAATTTCTGTTCTTCAAACACGTCCATAGACTGCACGTACTCGTTTGGGTAGTGGCCTTTTTGCGTCAATAAATTCGAGACCTATCCAGACTCGAACCAAACGATGTTGAAGGTTCGATCTTTTTTTGGTTTTTAGTCAAAATTTCCAGCGACGAAGATAAGAAATTATAACTGTCTAAAAAACGCTACCTTACCAAAAAGTTCTTATCATTGAAGCAAAAGTACCTCGTAATGGTCACATTCATGAAACGCTCGGTGTTTCTAGCAAGCACGTTCACTCCAGAAGGGAAGTTTTTTGCCACAGAAATCAGTAGGTGCATATCGTAGCCTTCTAAATTATGAAAGACGATTGGGATAGTATTTATGCTCCTTGCATCCAGATTGCATTTTACGTGAGAGGCACATCTGAACTTTCCCATGAAGTGACAGTGATCTATCACTTTTTTCAGTGAGAGATCATCTGTAAGCATGACTTTGTTGCAGTAGAAGCAAGTATCAGCTTTCAAGAACTGATTTTCATCTTCGGCACTCATCATCAGAGGTTTTGACCGTGATCGAATACTGGCAAACTTGCTAATTTTGATATTCATACATTCTTAAAACTTATACACCGCATCCTCACCGAGGTAGAATTTTTGACTCACAATTTCATTTTCTGGGCCAATAACCTTATATCCAAAACTACTAGGTGAATGCAAACTGACTTTAGTAGACGAACTCAAAGTTAGATCAAAGCTACTAGTTTGTACGGGTTTGAGCATACATTCGAAATCTGTGTAAATTATCATGGATGAGATTGCGTCTGTCGTAGTGTTGGAATTTTAACGTGTTATTACCAGGTGGTAGTAAAGTGAATACTTGCTCCTTATTCAGTCTCACACATTTACCGATGTGCTCCATCATGGATCGTTCTTTAGTAAAGACCTCAATGCAGTTACAACACCTAGAAATCGGAGTACCCTTTCAATATCGAGGATGCTGCAGTAATGACTATTAGTAACAAGTCAATTACTTCTTCCGTGTTTTTATTGACTCTCTCTGAATGTAATCCTATGGAACCTTTATATGAAATTACGTTAAAGGACAAATTGTTGGCTCGTTCAAAGGAATCAATTTGTCGTAGAGTCACGGGGAACTTCAACATGGAATGGTCTACAGTATTCACAAATGGTTTGTAATATTTAACCTCGATTTCGTAGCACTTCATTTTAGCGGGTAAAACGGAATATAGAAAGCACTTTTCATCAGAATTTGCCGCATTCGCTATAGCTTCAGTTTTCTTACGTACTGCCTTTGGTAAGGGTAAGTAAGAACAAGGATGCAAACGATCGATTTTTGCCACGTTAGGAGCATACCCCATACTTTCAAAATTTTCAAACCACTACCCTTTTTCTCGAAAGCTTGGATGGATTTTTGTATTTTTTGTAAGCATTTTCGAATACTTCCGACACGTCTGATTCGTTATAAATGGTTGTAAAGAGGAAACAGAAAAAGGGTTGCACGACGTTGGAATCCCCGGAAAAATATATCACTAAACACAGTTGAACTTTACAATTGGTGAGTTGATCCAAGCAGGTCCTCATAGGTTCGAGCGGATGATGGAGTAGATGTACCAGCACAGATGGGTCGGTATATTTAATTTCTCTGGAATAAATTCGGTGTGTATCATCATGTGGTAAAGTGCAACTTACTTCACCTTCTATATCATTCAACTTTTTTTCGTAGAGTAAACACGCTGGTCGAAGATCGGATCGATGGATGGGAAGATGATAGATCAAATCTTCCTGAGTTGCATAGACATTTCCACAGTACACACACACGTAAACGATGATTTTGAATTCATTTTTTTTTCCCGAAAGAAAAATCATTCATTCCTTTTATTTTTATTCTTTTATTGCATATGAAATAATTTTCCAAAGAAACATGAAGTAAAAAAAACTACATCCGGACTGAAATTTTTTTTTTTCAGATCTCCAGGATAAAGAAAAAACTTAGAAAAACTTGATAAATTTTGAAAAAAAATTTGGAAAACACTTGGTGCAGGTTCCCTACTGACCTGGTGCATGTAGCCCTGCCCAACTCCACCAAGGGTGGGAGGCCGTGTGTTCGAATCCAGAACTGCATCCGAACTGAATATTTATTTTTTTGAACCTCCTTACATAGGGCCTTCCTTGAAAAAATTCTGAATTTCCTTTTTTCCTTGTTTTGATTGGTTGGAGAAAGGGGATTTCCCCGAAAAAAAATGGTAAAATTATTTTTTCTTTATTTTGATTGGTTGGAGAAAGAGGAATTCCCTTTATTCTTTTATTTTGATTGGTTGGAAAAAGGGGAGTTTGGATTGGTTGGAGGGTCCTATATAAGGTGGTTCGAGAAAGTAAAGTTCAGTCTGGAGGTAGTTCTGGATTTAAAACCACGGCCTCCTAACCTTGGTGCAGTTGGGCAGGGCTACATGCACCATATATGTAGGGAACTTCCCATACCCCCCTTCGAATTGTAATACCCCCTTGTATTGTAGTGCCCCCTCGAATTGTAGTACCCCCTCTCGAATCGTAGTACCCCCCTCATGGATTGGTCGGTTTGTGAATATGTTTACAGGCACTTATTCCCTACTGATGTGGTGCATGTAGCCCTGTCCAACTGCACCAAGGCTGGTAGGCCGTGTGTTCAAGTCCAGAACTGCAGCTGGACTGAATATTCTCGAATTTTGTTTGATACTTAACTCACTGGACTAACCATAACGGTTATGGGTGTAAACTTACAAAAGTGCACTTTAAAAATCAACTATAACTCTCAATACATCAGAGTTTGGTTCAAAACACTCTCCAGTAATAATAACAGTTGATAGTTTAAAGGTTTTTCGATATCACCTAAACTCACCGCGTCAATACTTAATATGACACAAAACACAAACTTAGTACAAATCCAAGAAGTGATGTCATAACCGGAAGTGACGTCATAACAGGAAGTGACATCATAACAGGAAGTGACGTCATACAGGAAGTGATTAGATAAGCACCGCCTGCCATAAGCTCTGCCCACCAGAAGCCCCACCCACCAGAAGCCCCTCCCACCATAAGCACCGCCCACTAGAAGCCCCGCCCACTGGGGTAACGTGATAGCCACTTTCATCACGTGATCGGAACGATGACGTCTTTAACCCACTGTGGCGTCATAAGTGAGGCATCATGGAGGTATCAAAAGAATACAAAAAGGTATCAAAACGCACCCTACTTCAGATTAACAAAAAACGAAACAGTTTTTGTAATGACGTCACTGCCCATCCTTTTCCAGATTGACGAAAAAAGTAACAAAAGATACTTTCCAACCATCCTCCAGATCGACGAAAACGAAAAAAGTAACAAAGGCACTTTTCCACACTCCTCCAGATTGATGAAAACTGGAAAAATAGTAGTAAAAGGCACTTTTCCACCATCCTACAGATTCACGAAAACTGGAAGTGACGTCATTATCCCCACTTTTCATCATGTGATCGGAAGTGCGTCATTACCTTCAGTTTGATCACGTGACCGGAATTGGGGATGACTAGCTGACTTAATATCGCATTTTAACCCTACTTTCCGACCCATCCCTGATCACTCAATCTTAACTGACACCTCGGTGATTGTCAGTTAAGCTTGAATAATCAGGATTCGGACCACAAACTTGGTGGCAGCCATTTTGGCTCTGATATCACTACTTTTTATGACGAAAACTTGATGGATCCCTTTACCCTTATGGGTTTTTTGTATGATGTACTCAATACCTCAAATACACACTGCAATCGCAAATTTTCGAAAGGCTTATAACTTAAATGTTGAACAAGTCCTCCTATCTTCATCATGCTACCATAAGTACGTTAGTCTACAATGTGGCACAAGTGGGATGACTTCCCCGTTATTGCTGGAAGCTACGTTCATGCACGCGATTTTCGAAACTTTGCAGCAGATGAAGACGCAGTACTAGTCATGTGAGATTTGTGGACTAACGTAGTGATGTTAGTCTGATGAAGTTATGAGGAAATGTTCAACATCTAAATTATAGGTCTATCGAATATTTGTGAATAAGCGTGAAATTTAACTTTCGATCACTCAATGTGAAATGGTTCGTTTTTCAAGGTTCTACTTAAAGCTGAAGCAAGTCATGTGATATTGGTTTACATTTAAAATGATAACTGACCAGGCACAGCCTCATATGTCATTGATTTTCATTAAAGTACTGAAGGGCCCCAAGTAGCAACTTGTAAGGTTCTACGTATAATTCAGGGGCCCCACGTGACATTGGTTTTCTTTAAAATACTAAATGAACCTAAGCGGTTGCTTTTATGTTTTGTTTATTATCCAAGGGTCCCACTGGCAATGATTTTTATTAAAATACTAAACTGCCCCAAATGGCTGCTATAATCATAACCATTAAAAACTTACGGTTCTCCTCTTGAAGTAGGAAGGCTAAAAATATGAGAAAGGTGTCAAAAGACTGGCAATTAATCCGGATTTCGCGTAGGCGTATTTTCGTAGTTCTAGGAAAAATTTTTCTCCTCGAAAAAAAGCGGAAAAAACCTGGACCATTGTTGAAATGAATTTTTCGCTGTTGCAGACATAGGGCCTTAGGGCTTCGGGCAGATGACCAGGAGTGGTTAACGCTCGTTAAACCCTTTACCCTTTTTTTTTTTTCGAAGTTGATTGTTCGTTTCGAAATATCACATCTTCCTGCTGTGATGGTAGTCCACAATTGTTGCGCACGTAGGAGTCGCGTGGTCCAGTGGTGTTTTTAGTAGGATTACGGCTGGCAAGTGGCAATGCCAACAGCCGTCATTCAAGAACCGCTCGCTGATGGGACGACTGTTGGAGTTACGCTAGTGTGTCGCGCCAAGTTACGCAACAATTCAATTGTCGAGGTTGTAAACCATTGTAGCGCGATGCCAAAGCGTGAGTGTCTAATACCTTGAAGCATAGTTGGGCACATTTAAGGTACTTGGATAAAATTAATAATGTGGTACAAAAGCTTAAATTTTGGTAAAATCGAGAGCAATGACCCACCAGACAAAAATTAACTCTTGTAGCAATCTCAGCTAAGGTGCTTTCGATACAAATAGTCCATGCTGTTAGTGCAAAAACATTTCAGTTCCGGCAACAAGCTGCATATTGTACATGGAGCTGTTCACATGTTGTAGTTTACAAATCCGCCGGGAGACACTACCGGAAGTGACAACGTATAGCCGTGATAACATCATCAAAATGGCCACCACGCGATGTTCTAAATCTCTACTATCTCCGGAACTAATTGATCAATCCTATCGTGCGACCTATTGTTGGAAAGATAATTTAATTTGCTAAAAGAAATGCCTGAACATGATATAAATCTGTTAGTTTTGATTTAATCTGAAGAAAAACATAATATGACTGCTGTGCCTTATACTATTTCATAATTATCTCCAGAACTAATCGATCAATCTTTTCGGTGCATCGTATCGTTGGAAAGGTAATTTAATTTGCTAAAATAAATGCCTGAACTATGTACGCCATAAATCTATTAGTTTCTGCGTAAGTTGAAGGAAAGCACATTATGACGTCCTCAAAATGGCGACCATGCAATATACTACATCTCCTGTATCTCCGGAACTAATTGATCAATCTATCTTGCAACCTATCGTTGGAATGACAATTTAATCTTCTAAAGAAAATGCCCGAACAATGTAACCCGAAAATAATTTAGTTTTTGTTTAATGTGAATGAAAAGATAATGTGCATGTAATTATTGCCGCTTTATATGTGGCTCTTTTGGAAGCGGTAAATTATTAAGGCTGTGTCGTTTTGTTCACAGTGCGTCACTTGAGCAGTGACCTTCACAGGCACACGGTAGTGTACAAGAAAGTCATTGTTTGATATGACATCTCGTACCTCTCTTGGTACACTTGCAAGTCTATAGAGGCTACGTTACCCCAGCAGTTGTCATCCATCCCAGAATATCAATTCAGCCGATTCTTGTTGTCTCCGCTTAAACGGCTGTCTGAACTGTCATGTCATCACCCTAATTCTGATAACCTCATTCTGCAGAATATGATGGCCTGCTATGCTAACCTTGTGTGCGTTTGCGTCATCGCACGTAAAACTAAGTAGGTACGCACTGCGTACCTGCTTTGTTTTAGGTGCGATCCACCGATGACTTTAGAATGGTGTCTGCCCTTCATGGTGTTCCAACAAAGGCTTGAACAAAGTTTTCATTCCAGCCACTACCTGCTAACTCACAACCAATCATTGGGATTACAGCCATTTCTATGTGCTGCTTTGTGATGGTTGATCGGCCTTAAACTGGTGTCTGTGATGGATTGATCTGCTTAAGAATACTTATTATAATATTCATGGCATGGCGAACCATGAATGAGGAATTCACATCATATATCTGGAGCAGAATTGATGTGCATTTACCTTTCAAACCTTCATGGATGTTTCGACGGGAATGAAAGGCTACCCAAGATAACACTATTACCTTCGTGGTCAGCCTTGCTTCTGGTGGATTCTGACCAGTCCATCATTTCCACGGGTGTGCCAATAGTTTTTTTTCGACCATTGGTAAGGGTGCATCACATGAACATTTAGTCGTATGAGGAAGACTTGTGAAGGACTCGGGCAAGTCTATTCTGATTTATTCGTTGATTGCCCTAGGTTGAGACGGGTTGTCACAGACATACCTTCTGGTGGGTGAAAGATGCGACATGCCTGTTCCATAGAATGAGTTCGCCGATGCACTGAAGGCTGTTTTATGTTCTATATTATCAATTGCAGCTGCAGCACAAGTGAATACATTATAGATAACAAAACGCAGAATAAAACCAACTTTAATTACACATATAAAGTGGCAATAATTTGTCTTATCGTATATTTGTGTTTCTTCAAATAAACAAAAGAGACTTACAGCATACATTGTTCTTGCAATTCTTTTGGCAAATTAAATTATACTAGCTGTACCCCCGGAGTAACATACGCCGATCTAGCCGGTACCTGAGTTAAATACCGTACTGGGTAGAATGGAATGAAAAGGGCGCCGACTGCCCCTCTTTCTCCTTCTTCGAACGCCAGCGTAACATACGCTGGTGTAGCTGATTCCCGCATGTGTGAACATGACATGAAAACAGTGGCGAACCCTCCCCTCTTCGAGCCTCCTTCCCCCCCCCCTCTCTGTAACAGGCCAGTAAGCTCTAATCAATATCAATATCAATACCTCACCGCTCATTAACGAAATATATATATATATATAGATTTCCAACAATCTATATTGATTGATATATTCGTTCCGGAGATACCACAGATTAGTATATCGCATGGCGGTCATTTTTATGATGCTATAATATGTTTTTCTATATATTAAACAAAAACTAATATGTATGCGGCAAAATTGCTCTGGCATTTCTTTTAACCAATTAAATTATCTTTCCAACGATAGGTTACACCATAAGATTGATCTATTAGTTCCAGAGATACACGAGATTTATTATATCACATGGTGGCCATTTCGAGGACGTCATAATATGTTTACCTTCAAATTACGCAAAAACTAATAGATTTACTGCATACATTGTTCAGGTATTTCTTTTAGCAAATTAAATTGCCTTTCCAACGATAGTTTGTACGAAAAGATTGATCGATTAGTTCCGCAGATAATTGAGAATTAATATATCACACAGCAGTCCTATTATGTTTTTCTTCAGATTAAACCAAAACTAATAAATTTATGGCATATATTGTTCAGGCATTTCTTTTAGCAAATTAAATTATCTTTCCAACAATAGGTCGCACATTAGGATTGATCGATTAGTTCCGGAGATAATAGGCATTTAGTATGTCGCACGGTGGCCATTTTGATGACGTCATCACGCCATACGTCTTCACTTCCGGGAGTGTCTGCCGGTGGATTTGGAAACTACAATGTGTGTATATCTTCCATGTGCAATATGCAGCTTGTTGCCGGAACTGAAATGTTTTGGCACTTTTTGTCGCTAACAGCACGTACTAAAAATCTGACCCTCAATAACGTTGCAAATGTGTTACTACCTAGCTAGCTATTCCGCTCATCCCCATGTTAAATCCCATAGGGGATTATTCACCGATACCGAGATAACGGGAAGGCTTCCAGCTATGAAATTGGACGAATGGGTGCAGTACAATACGAACTGCTTACCTTTTGTGGTTTGGAGCCTAGGGGTGCAACGGGTATTGCGAGGGAGGGTGCATAAGTACGAAAATATTGTTATAACCGTTGTTAGTATTGTCGGCATCGTCTCTCATTGGACGGCCAAAGTTCGGACAATGACAACGTTCGTGACAATGACAAAGTTCGTGATGACGTGCGTGCCTAGACACACACTAGTGTATCACGATAAATATAACCAACGTTGCCAAAGAAATTTACACGGCCGGCAGGCCGTGAATATTAGAGTTCGTTTGCGCACGCAATTTTGAAAAACTGGACCTAGGGCGCAGGGGAAGGCGGAGCGGCTAAATATGAAAATGTCACAATGCTGCAACGTGTAACAATGGTACATTAAAGGGACGAGGCGCACAAGATGGATTACAACTCACTCGAACCAGATGCAACGATGCTTGGGCACGAGGACAGTAACATTGTCGTCGTATCTTATTAGAGGTCCCAATAAAACAATTGGAATTGGAATTAGAGTTAGCATTGTCGGTCTTCCAGCTCTAACCAAAGTGTAAGAGTAAGTAGCTTTAAGGTAGTTGTAGAGAGGGCGCATAGCAGACAGGCTGATTTAAACCGTATGGTGCGATGTCTTTAATTTTCAGGCATTGCGGCCTCAAAATTGGGCGACCAAAACGACTGAATGATTTATTTAGTTCTTCAATGCGGGCTTCGGGAAGCCAGTTGAATTGTTTCCGCTATTGTTTGCCACGATATTGCAGCTGCCTGCAACAATGCAAAACCAACTGCCCATCAAGATGACACATGCTAATTCTAGACACAAGCTATAGTCTCCGCCAAGAAAGAAGTCCAACGCGTTTCAAAACAGGGGTATGCATTGTGCATGCCGGCTGTGACGTTTACCTTGCAGATATCCGCCATGGCTAAGCCAAGCAGCCAACGTGTGCTCATATACTATAGCTGCTAGGGCCATAATTTGGGCTAATCATGCACATCGAGCAAAAAGCTTGAAATTTGACATGCAAGTAATTCTTAGTAATACAAATAGAAATAGATTCTCCTTGACTCATGAAATACTGAAAAACGTTCTAAATAACACCCCTAGCTTGACTGTGGAGAGTTTACTCTTTCTTGTTGACACGAACTTGATCGGAAAGCTACGCCATTGTTGTTGGTCTAATAGCGTTGCCACGACGACGAAGTTATAGAGTATAGAGGCAAGGCGCACTTTTTTCCATGAAAGATTAGTAGTCATAAAATGACCATATAAGGAAACTCTTCTTTCCTGGCGGATAGTATAGTCCGTCGCCATAAAGTAATAGACATGAGGCGAAACTTGGGCGGAACATGAACCTAATTATACACATTTCTAATTCTCAGTTTTTTTCGCTAACAAGATTGGGTGGACAGTATACTGTACATACTGTACAAATGAAAGACTAGGCCGTAGCAATTACAATAAAAAGGAAGGAAAAAAGCCAACAAATTAATTGAAAAAAAAAACGGCTTCACCGTTTAGAAAAAAAAAACATTAGAGCTCGTATCCCCATACTCACAGCCGTGAAGGCACACGAGTAAAAACGGATTAGAGGCCACTCGGACGCAACGAACTATAATTTGAACTCCAATTCGCAAAAACGTAAACCCACAAACACACACAAAATAGACGCCATAAACAGCAAAACGCTACAAACTTGAAAGATAAAAATGCATACACAAAAGTTTGTTTCACAAATTTCACAATAAATGCACTCAAAATACACATATACCTACTCACGCGAAACAGACTTTCTTTCTTGCATAACCATTGATCAAAAACAGTCCAATACCAGGGGGTATTGAAGTTCAAATTATAGTTCCTTGCGTTCGAGTGAACTCTAATCCGTTTTTATTCGTGTGCCTTCACGGCTGTGAGTATGGGATACGAGCTCTAATGGTTTTTTTCCCCTAAATTTCAGTTAATTGTATTCACGTCCAATTCAAGAAAAATAAACAAACTGTAAAAACAAAGCCAAAAAAAAAGCAAAATAAACAAAACCCAAAACTGGTATAGAGGCCACCAAGTTGAGAGTGGTTCGGCCCTTCAAAGGAGTGATATCAACACACCAAAACTAACTAAATAAAACAAATTACAACAAAATTAAAACCAAACCAAAAACCTACAAAGAGGTGACTAGGTTGAGAATGGTTCAGCCTCTAGGCAAAAGGTAGTAGCAAAGTGCTGAAAACCAATTTGTTGTTGACGTGGTAATTTAGTCTGGCCTAATTGTGGTAAACACGGATAGTTGTTGGGTACGATT
This sequence comes from Lithobius niger, assembly GCA_023313725.1. Classification (NCBI taxonomy): domain Eukaryota; kingdom Metazoa; phylum Arthropoda; class Chilopoda; order Lithobiomorpha; family Lithobiidae; genus Lithobius; species Lithobius niger. The sequence continues at coordinate 21,624 of JAHWFP010234885.1, forward strand.
TCGCCCTGCATTAAAACCATGAAATGGTCTGTTAACTCTGTCATGGTTTTAAAACTATTTCGTCACTGGGAATAATCCAGCGAAATTATGGTAAAATGAATAAAACTCGAAAACCCATGTAAAGTGTGGGTTGGGGGAGATCTAGAAACAGAAAGGTTGGCAGGAATATTTCTACGTCTACGTTTGTAACGTTTTAAACAGCAACATTCGACCAATAGTGTATAGTGTATACGTTATGACATTACCTGGTTCACTTCTTAGCAATAATCCAGCAAAATTGTGGTGAAATAAGTGAAACTAGAAAATCCATGTAAAGCGTGAGGTGTGTGAGAAGCAGAAAGAAAAATGAGTTGCTTTTTGGATATTTTATATTTGTCAGAAATTATAGGCGACATGCGGTTCCTGTTTCAAAGCATCACACGTAGCGGGGAAGGAAACGGCTTCTAAGTAAAAATTCGTAAAGTATGTTAAACAACGAAACCCATGTAAAGTGTGGTACTAACAAAAATTAAAAGCGACGTGTGGTTCCTGGTGTTCGGCTCTTTCATCACTTTTACTACGGAAAAGAGCGGTATCAAGAGCTATGTAAAGGAGATCCGTATGGCTCGACGGAATAGCCTTGATAAAATTACCAAGCACAGTTAGGTCAAGCATGCAGCAACTCGCGTGCTACAGCGTTGAATGGATAGCGGGAATGTATAAGGATTCTTATCTTCAAGCCAAGGCCGACTGGGGGAGAAAGCGCATCTCACTTCCTTGCTCATTGACAGTTTAGACGCACGCTAGAAAGAGGATGGTTTCTTCAAGCTAAGGCCAACTGGATACAAATCGTATGTTTCGCCTCCTGGCTTACTAACAGTTCCGGCCCGTGCCGGAAAGGGGGTGGCTTCTTTAAGCCAAGGCCGATTGGGGTACAAATCGCGTGTCTTATCTCCCGGCTCAAGGCCAGTTCAGGCACGTGTCAGAAAGAAAATGCATTTTATCGTGGCTTTGTTAAAATAAGATTCGGTGATACTGAAGTAACTAGCTTGGGGCCGGGAAACGAAACCCACATCATTTATAGTAGGGCGTTTGGTTATGGGCCATGGCGCCAATAAATTCATTATTCCCCCTTACGGAAATATCCTCTGATCATTTGCTTTATCGTGTTAGATGTGGAATGTCCGTTAGCAGCATAAGCGTTTCAGCATGAAAGCTCCTCGAGCTTAGCAAGACGACGTGGAATGAGCGAGCCAAGCGAGCGACTCTGCTACTCATAATCTTAAAAAACTTACGAACGGTTTGTACACCCGCCCGCCCGCCAAGTTTAATAATTGTCTCACTTCATTGTAACTTCATTGTAAGAAAGTCGTTGTTTAATTCCTGCATTGTCGTTGCATAGCCACTAGCTTTTGGTACTTTAACACAAATAAGAGCTGAGCGTATTTCACGATGGCGAGGATAAATACCTATGCGGCGAAACAGCTTGAAAATTGTTGGAAATGAACAGCCTTTGTGCCCTGATAAGCAATTTGTATCATATCAAAAACCAAAACTGGTAAAAGGGTCCGCCAAGTTCAGAATGGTTCGGCCCTTCAAAGGCGTAATATCAACACACCAAAACATTCGCCAAGTTAATGGCATCGCTTAATAGTAAGAAGGTTAAATGAAAACTAGAACATTGCTATTTTGGGGTAGCAATGTTCAAGTTTTCATTTAAGGCCCAAAGTATTATTCGGTGCGATTAAGTTGGCGAATGTTTTGGTGTGTTGATATCACTCCTTTGAAGAGCCGAACCATTCGGAACTTGGCGGCCCCTTTTACCAGTTTTGGTTGTTGATATGATATCAGTCCTTTTTTTAAAATTGTGTATTAAACTCAACTCCACTACCGTGCAGATGTGTAATAAAGTGGCACGACAACAAGAAATTGGTTTTCCACAATTTGATTCTACCTTTTGTCTATAGGCCGAACCATTCTCAACTTGGTCACCTCTTTATAGGTTTTTGTTTTGGTTTAAATTTGTTGTAATTTGTTTTATTTCGTTAGTTTTGGTGTGTTGATATCACTCCTTTGAAGGGCCGAATCACTCGCAACTTGGTGGCCTCTTCACCAGTTTTGGGCTTTGTTTATTTTGCTTTGTTTTTTGAGTTGGTTTATTTTTCGTGAATTGGACGTGAATACAATTTGTTTGGCAACGTTGTTTAGATTTATCGTGCTACACTAGTGTGTGTCTATGCACGCACGTCAGTATACACGTTGTCATTGTCCGAACTTTGGCTGTCCAATGAGAGACGATGCTGACAATACTAACAATGGTTATAACAATATTTTTGTAATTACGCGCCAT
>JAHWFP010234886.1:0-27562 GCA_023313725.1 Lithobius niger
ATAGGCCCTTAGGGCTTCGGGCAGATGACCAGGAGTGGTTAACGCTCGTTAAACCCTTTAACCCTTTTTTTAGTAAGTGATCCAAAAGTCAAACATGCATGTCAAAAGGGATGTAATTGCTCTTTAACACTTAATTAGTAGGCATTAGCCAACAAATCGTCAATTTTAGCCTACCTTTTACGCAAAAAAAAACTTGTATTTCGGTGTCAATAATATATAACAGGCGACACTATCATCAGAGAAGCAAGAAATAAAAAATTAAAACACCTTACATTACGAATTAGTGAGCGTCCTACATGCTGACCTCGTTAGTGAACAGGCTGTTAGGGACATGCCTGTGGGATGCAGGGAGCATGGAGAACGGTCCAATCTCCATGCTCCCTGCATCCCACATGCACGTCCCATGATCACTAACGACGCCAGCATGGAGGACGCCCAATAAATCGTAATGTAAGGTGTTTTATTCTTTTTATTTATTTCTTCTTGGAAGATGGATGTCGCCTGTTATATATTATTGACGTCGAAATATAAGTTTTTTTTTTATAATCGTTTCCGCATGCGCTACTGGCTCAGTTCGTTCTTACGTTAGTGCACGTTCCAATTTCGTGATTTTACGCAATAGTAAGAACAGCCATTCGTTCACCAATTGTATGCGTCGATGGTGACTAAGAACAAACGGTGGAACTTGGAGACGCCTAGGCAATTCCTCCTTCATGGTGCGCCTGCTTTTACTCAGTTTTAATGCTAAATACGTTCTCGTCTGAGCATTTGACTTTTGAACTACATATGTGAAGAGTAACCATAGCAATGAAGAATATGGAGATCTCGTGTTATTTTGGATTTTTTATGTCTGCTTGTCTGTGTGTGTAGTGCTGCCAGATGGGAAAAAAATATGTCTGCAGAACTTTTTAGGCCAAAATTTCTGTAAATTGCACACAAAAATCTGTAGATATTAGGATGACGAATGATCATTTCGTCATCCTAATATGATTTAATTTCTTTTGCAGAAATCATTTACATGCGTAGTTCAGTTAAAGTTTCTGCTGCTTGTCGGCACGTTTTTGAACCAATTTTTTCTTTCGTTTCTGCTTTCGTGCGGTATCCATAATGTAAAGTTATTTAAAACGAAATAATTCCATGTCCGAAACTGTAGTCCATGCTCCATTGACGTAACCTTATTTCCAGCTGGATGTTTTCAACTTTCGCTAGTGGCATTAAAAAAGCTAGGGGGTCTAGGGCGACAGTTGTCAAGGGTACATCTGTCATTGCTAATGAGCATGTTGCCGAGTCCGACCCTGCCTCGTCGTTGCATTTTAACCAAGGAAAAACTGAATTTGCGATTTAGGACGGGATGAATTCATGAATTCATGAATTCATTAAAATGCAATTAGGATCAAGATTCTGCGACTGCTATTATAACAAATAAAAATATATAATGTCAGAAGGAAATGCTACCAGCCCGGGTTATGGAGTACGGTTGGCAGTGGTGTCCGGATAACACTAACGTAGTGAAGCATACGCCGTCTGTATGCACACGGTCTATGCATGTACAAACTTCCCATCACTTCAAAATTAATGCACATGCAAAGTTATAATTTTGACGGGAAATGCCTAACTATTGTAAACAATCTCACAATAAAGCTACAGTGTATCCCTCCCCTCGGGGACGTGCTCACAGGTGGGGGGGGGGGGGGTTTGGGAGAAGTGGGGTGCAAGCACCTGCCCTCATGGCAGAGTGTCCTTTTCTTTAAAAAAATAGCCGACATTTGCTGATCCTCTTTGGCCTCCTTTCTAACGGTAGTTTGCCCTTTTTTTTGCAAAAAGAAAGGCAAAGAAAAGGGGCAAACACGGCTAGAAAGGAGGGCAAAGAGGGCCAGAAAAGGGCAAAATCTAAGAAATGGGAGCAAAGAAGGGCAAAAAGGGGCTAAAAAACACACACACACAAAGAAAGGTCCACAGAAAAAAAGTAAGTTGCCCTTGGCCTCTAGGGGAGCCTGTGTACATCCCAGCCTCCCTTAGTCAAGCTGCTTAAAATACTAATAGGCGTAAAGTGTGCTAAAACGGAGTATTCTAAAATAAAGTCTGTTTCAGAAATGTCGAAAACGTCACCTAAAGTATAAGCTATAAGGAGCTTTGACAGATAGCGCCATTTTGACACTGACCATCAAAATTGCAAGCTGTAGACGATCTGAAGACACTGTCTGTCAACAGATGGCACTGTGCTGCAGACCGGACACGGTGCTACAATTGTTTTAATTTGTATAGAGCGTTGTGGAGGCTAAAGCCGATACGACTTTACTTTAGGAGGCTTTCGTTAAACGCAACACGTTTGTCTTTGCAGGTCGTACATTCTTCATAGATCCGGAAGAAGGGCGAAAATTTGATGCTGTAGCAGCTTCAGATAAAGCAAAAACTATTGAAACGTGCATGCTGGGTAAGTTTGACAAAATATCAACGAACCGTTAGGGAAAAAAATAACATTTTTGTAATGTTAGTGCAATAGCAGCGACAGAGCGATAGGAAGCAAGCTAATGTAACTCTTTGTTTTACATGGAAACTAATTCGAGTGCTTGTTCAAGACTCGGCACACTTTCAAGGCTGGTGCTCATCCAAGTACAGCAATTCCTAGCAAAATTGTCCCTCTCTGTTCCGAGGTGCCAATCTAAAATTAGCTGCATGCCCTTTGCTGCCCAGAGGTGTACCCTTAGCAGTTGAAAAGAACGTTCGACGTTTTCTTTTTTTTTTCTGTTGCACTCTTAAAGCTGAATTGAACTCTTTGTTTGTTCGTTAAGACTGAAGTAAACTCTTCACTGGGTTCTTTTCGGCTCAGCATAACCCTTTACTGTTTTTTATAAAGCTGAACTGACTTGATTCTATAGGACTGTACTTGACTCCTAACTGAACTCTTTGAGATTGAACTGAACTTTTTACTGGACTATTTAAGTTTGAACTTAATTCTTCACTGGATTCTGAACTGAACTATTTCCGTCACTTTTTTTAAAGCTGAAATGACCGCCATAGTGAAGGATACTTGGTTCAGTGGGAGTGAACCCGATTTTGCCAGCTCAGTATACGATTTTCCAACTAGTTTTGAAAGATGCAGTATAGCGCAGCCAAACAGCTACTTTAAAATTGGGTTGGCAAACGCAGCTGGCGGTCTGGGGGAGCCTTGTAGGGTCTTGCTTCCCTCGTGCCCACCTGGTTCCCAATTGTTGAGTCTTGACCAATAAATTATTGCAGATCCGAGTTAAAATCTGGGATTGTGGGGTACAAATCATTCGTACCAGCCATGGAACCCCCATGAAATGTCTCCGAGGTCCCCCGACACTCCCATGTACCCCCTCCCTGTTGTCTGACCAACACATTTTGGCAGATCGGGACAAAGTATGAAATGTGATGACGTACACAAATAATTGTCAGCGTGGCTCTTCGGTAGGACTTCAGCCTTTGGTTTCAAAGGTCCTGGGTTCGATTCTCCGCTCAGGCAGTGTGACATATGAGTGCAAAAGGCAACATAAACAGGTTTGCGTCTGTATTTAGTCTTGTGAGCCTTTGGCTTTCTCGTCTTTAAAGTAATTCACAGCAGTACAAATCGAACTATAGCTATAGAACCCCCTCGATATACTCTCCAAGCCCCCCGAACGCACCCCACCCCGTGTCCCCTCCCTGAGGCATGACCAACATATTCTTGCAGATAGTGTTAAATAATGAATTTGGTACACAAGTAATTCTCAGCAGTACAAATAGAACTAGCTATGGAACTCCCACGAAATCCCTCCCGAAGCCTCGTGACCAACAAATTCTTGGATATAGTGCTGAAGAATGAAATTTGATACACAAGTAATTCTTAGCAGTACAAATCGAACTAGCTATGGAACTCCCATGCAATTCCTTCCGAGGCCCTATGACCAACAAATTCTTGCATATAGTGCTAAAAGAATGAAATTTGGATTACAAGTCATTCCTAGCAGTACAAATCGAACTAGCTATGGAACTCTCATGAAATTCTTCCCAAGATCCCTTAGCGCCCACCCCAAGCTTCTGACTCCAACTGCATGAACAATAACATCAAGGTTACAGCTCATGGGCTAAATCGAACTAGCTATGGAACTCCCATGAAATCCCTACCTAGGCCCCATGACCAAGAAATTCTTGCAGATAGTGCTAAAAGAATGAAATTCGGAACACAAATCATTCTTAGCAGTACAAATCGAACTAGCTGTGGAACTCCCATGAAATATATCCCAAGACCCCTCAGTGCTCCATCCACGCTTCTGACTCCAACTGCACAGACAATAACATCAAGGTTACAGTTCATGAGCTTCGGCCTTCTTCTCTTCAGGAGATTTCCACAACAACATCGCCATTCCTGAGATCCTCATAGCAGCTTCATGGAATAACTAGTCAGTCTTCACGGCCCACTACCTCGGAGATATGACCAACTATGCCGGTGGACTTCATCGTCTGGGATCCATTGGTGCAGCCAGATGTGTCGTCAACCTCCCTTGAGTACTGAAGAAGCAAGACAAACAAACAGCCCTTTTCAGGGCCACCAAATGCAGAAAAGAGATCCGATTTTCCTGTTTTTGTTGTTTTTCAATAAAATGCGATGTCTCTGAGTTTTGCGGGACCAGCCCAATTTAGACGAAGTGTTCTGTAAATGTTAAATTTACAGGTAATTAACATTATTTATGGCAATAGAAAGAGAAAATTGTCGGCCCTGGCAGGCTGGCTAAATTTTGTTTCTATTGCCTAAAACGAAAATATACATTACCTGTACACACCCTACCTCCCCTGTTGAGTCACCACCATAACATATTGACAGGAAATTAAAAAAAAAAACATTTTCACCGTACAGCCTTTATAAAAGAGGGGTGCGTGCATGTACACTGGGGTAAGGAAGCTGGCTGTAATTAGGCAATTTTAACTCTAAAATGCATTCGAGAAACATGAATGCTAAATTTACACGTAGTGTATATTTCGTTTTAGACAACAGAAACAATATTTAGCCGGTCTGCTGGGGCCATCAATTTTCTCTTTTACTCTGTTTGATGGCCTGGGCCATCTGTTTGAGGGCCTTTCAATCGTGGCACCATCTACGTCATAAGTCATGTCTATTTATAAATACACATTAAACAAATTATTACTTCTTACACCGAACATAGTAAGGTTGTGTGGTTTACGTCTATTACGAACAAAACACCTTGTGGTCGCAATTTCTAGCTGCACCCGCTATTTAAAAATCTCGACCCTGTCAGTGGATTTTGCAAGGCTTGGGGCAGCTTGACCACATTTTTTTAGAATAACTAAGTCTTTAAGAGATTGATCCATACTATTATATCCTCTGACACAGACATCGCCAATGAGGACGCCAACTGCCGTGGCACCATCAGAGGCTAACGCAATATTTACACGTGAACATTTGGAACTGACCATGATTTAATAAGCGTGGTGCAGTATTATGAGTGTGACTGCAAAATCATGCAAGTACCTTCTGCACTGCTCCACCTACCATAATTCTACCCCACGCTTTTCTTACTTGGTTCACAAAAGACATCTACACAGGTTTTCTTCAGCAAAGTTGTCCAGGAACGGGAATCGCCTTTAGTTGTTAGGTATTCATTTAAAGCGAATGCTTGGTCATCTCGGAATAAAAAGTTCGCTTTGTCACAATTGTTCTCCAAGTGTTACCTTGGTCTCTGGCTCTGTGGATTATTGTCAGTCTGATTTGGTCTTGGGTTTCGTGTAGAGTTTTGCAATGGAGCTCAATCCCTACAGTCAGTATTTCAGCGCGGTTTATACAGTGAACTCGTTGCCGTTGGGATCACGAGAAGGTCACGAGCCACACGCTATTTTTTTTTTTATGCTCATACCCGTAGCAGAAGGAGCAGCGTGGGACTTGAGGAAAGTCGCTCGGGTCAATACTTGTACATTATGGATGCAGAATGGCAGTGTCGTGTGCTGGTATCTACAGTCAACTTTTCGTAGTTGAGTGCACGTTTGAGCAAGACTTTGAGGTGGAGAATATCGCTGACGGGAATGGCTCTCTCTTGGCGAGTGAGTGGCGAGAGGTGATTCTTGTTCGCGGTAACGAGATCCTTCGTTAGTCCATAGAGTGTAGTGCTCCTCCAGTTTGAAGCCCAATGAGTAAGAACGTTCATCTGCCACTGAGTTATATTTTAGGTCGTCCTGTAATTCTACGAGGACCTTTCCACCCCTCATAAGGCACGTTTTGGTGAAATTCGAGTTGGCAATGTTAATGCCTCTTAAAATCCAAATGCAAGTTTCTGCTTCTGTAAGCCTATATCCAGTAGCTTGGATGGCTCTAATAAGTATCGTCCACGGCAGATGTACACCGGTACGGTTTCTGACCTATGCATCTCGATATTTATCAGGTCCTTTGGCAAGTGCATTTGGTTGAGTTGATATGTCTATACGTAAACTGTCCCGGAGGGTTTTTGCCAAAGACTAAAAACTCAAGAAGTAGAAATTCCAGTGTCATGGTCCTCGTAAGTAGTGCCTTTCACTGCTTGTTTTTTCGTTGCCATTCTTCAACCTCAGCTGGTGTTGCAGCGGCCGGGTCAGGGGAGGGGGGGGGGGGGAGGGGCGCACCTCAGAATATCAGTTAGCCATCCCTTATCATCATTCAATGTGTGATCTCCAAAAACGGTAATCCTCTGGCCCAGTACGAACCAGCATTCCTATGTATATTAGAGGAAGACGTTACTGCTGTCTAGCCACTTGCAGTTATTGTTGCTGAAAGTGACAGGGTTGCATCATTTTCGCTGTGGTGACGGTGTAATAAACCGGGCCTCTGTCCCAAACTGCTGCTTTCTCCTCTTCGGAAGGAAAAGTGATGAAAAATAATAAAACAAATGAGTAAAGTTACAACTGGTGTAGCTTTAAGGCTGATTTTTTTCTCTTCAGTCAGGTTTCCCAGGTAAGTATTGAATGACAGCGGCTGACCTTAGGAACAACATGTAAATTATCACACCGGCAGAGTGTTTTCCATTATTGATCACAGTCAGATGGAATTCAGGGTGGCTACGATGCCTAATGCAGGAAGCATTCGGCTTCAAACAGTCTTTAGGTCCCAGTGAATTCCCGGCTAAATTCCGTTTCTATTGCAAATAACGAAAATATACACTTCCTATACATTTAGCATTTACAAAAGACTCCGTCAAAAATGGTGGTGGGCACCACTTGACGGGTATCCCAGGTTAGGAGATGCCCCGCCTCGGGCCCCCCCCCCCCCAGACTTCGCACTTTATTACAAAAAAACATTAAAGAGAAATCTGATTCTCTCTTTGAATTTGGTGGCTCTGAAAAGGGTCGTTTGTTGTTGAAATCTGCTTCTTCCTACTGAGGGGGTTGATGACACTTCTGGCTGCTACGATGGGGTCAAGTCGGTGAAGTCCATTGGCTTGTGTATGTGTAGTCATCTCTGTGACGTAGTGTAACATGAAGATTGACGCATTTCTCCATGACGCTGCCTGTAGGACCTCGTTGATGGGGCAATTCTCCGTTTTTGAGGAAGAGTACTTATAACGAATTTAACGTTCAATATGCACCGCATTATAAACTGAACATACATGTGTGTAAAGTTCGTTTAGCATTCGGCTTCATCTTATTCTCTACTTTAAAACCTAAAAAGTGCCCTAACCCGGAATGAGAGTTTTGGGAACTTGGCAAAAATTTCGTCGTCAACAGGAACTAAGTTGATATTATAACTATTAGCAAGAATTTATAGGGTTGGGGAGGAGAATTTGTTACCGAGACCCATACTGAAACACCTCGGATACATTCGTATTAGTTCAGTCTTAGTTTATAGAGGGCGCCATGTGTTTTATGTGGGAATTTCTACTTAGTTTTTAGCCTAAACTTAATCTAAACTAAACGAAACTAGCTTGTATTTAAATATTATTTAGCCTAGCTTAGTTGTAATTTAGTTTACTTTAGATTTGGGCTGAAAAAATGAGCAAAAATTACCAGATGGAACACGTGGCGCCCTCTGAAAACTCGGACTGAACTAATAGGGACGAATCTAACTTCTTTCAATAGGTACTTTTCAAGTTACAAATTCTCCTCCCAAACCCTATAAATTCTTGTTATTAGCTACAAGTTCGTCCATACACTTGATGGAGACACTGTAAAATTGGTGCAGGTCGAGATTGAATGTCACGATTCAGATCTTGTCAAATATAACTGATTCATTGCCTGGAGCAGAAATGGTATCGAAACTCTTAGTGTGACCACCTAAAACTACAAATAATGTTAAGAAACCTAAAGATTTAATTACTTTGTCCGACCAAGATTTTAAGTGATCAAAATTAGCTTTAGTTTCAAGTTGGAAAAGTACTTTTCACACCAGGCCCTAAGTATCACCATTACATCACAACCTGTAATTCCAGTGTAATTCTATGACCCTTTAATTCGCAGTCAACAGTCCACTTACTGCCTTTGCTGCATGAATGACATGGCTTTTAAACTATTGTTAGCAAATTCAAGGCTAGAGTCTGAACTCGCACTAGAGTCATGATTTTTAGACTCATCAATGACATTATTTTCTTTTTTTTAGAATACCTATCATATTTTTTTCCCCTGTGCGCCGGATTTAACTGCGTTCGGTTTTAACCCCGTGGGAGCGTCTTCAGATAATATTGACGTGCAAAGAACGGATAAATGCCCCTTGGAGAACTGTAAATTTGATATCTATAGTCTTTAAACTTGTACGTGACCAGAAAAGACAGAAGAAATGAACTTAATGTCACGTTTTGGAACTGCACGCTTTTGGTACTGCACTGTTTACATTTAACGTTAAAAGCATTACCACAACGCGACTTCACAAACCTTGCCTAAAGTAACCTTATCAGAGTCATCAACTCTTTCTGTGTCTCCCGACATTTAATCCCCAAAATAAATTTGTCCTTGAGAGCCTCCTTAAGGAACGTGTGAAACTTACAACGTGATGTTAAGCATTTTAATTCGCCGATATAAGTTGAAATCTATTCATCAACAGCCTGACCACGTTTCCAAACGGAAACCCCTCACTGTTAATGGTCCAGGGTATCTATAAATAAAAAATGTTTTAGAATAGTTTTAGATAAAATTCTTAATGATAGCACAAGTTTTCCGCCAACACTGGAAAGTAGAATCCTTACCTGCTTATCCGTTCGTAAGTCAAGAGCATCAAAATGTAGTGTCGTTCGTTCACAGTATAAGAACCAGGCCTCAATACCAGAGTCGAACTCTTCAAAGTTCCTATAGACCTTGACGAAGGCTGTGAAGCCATCGTACTTAAACGTAAATTACTACGACTTAAAGAAGAATCAATATCACTAGCAATAGCATTACCGTTGAAAGTAGAATCCAAATCTACATTACCTGGGTCAACAAATTTATTGGCGTCTTTCGGAAATACATCAGTCTCACTCTCACTCATGCGCAAAAGGAAAATTTAACTTATACTATACGGAATAAAATTGAAAAACGTTAACACCAAATTTAAACGTGCAAAAATAGGCAAATCCATTAAGCCAAGTTTAAATTACTATCCCTGGCTTAGATTGCAACCAAATGCAAAAAAAGAAAACACACACACACATTTGAACGGTTTCTGAACATCGTGCAACTCTTAGCTAATCTTAATATATAAACGTAAGCAAACGTTAACGTTAACTGCAAAATTGTTAATTGTTAACGGCAAACTACTAAAACTTTATCATAAGTTCAACTGTTAGACACTTCTGGAAAAATGTGTTACTACAGAAATAGCTGAAATTCACAGCAAACCAATAAATTGTAGATACAAACTATGTGTACTACGTAATTTTTCACGAGAATTTTTGTTTTCTTTCCGCAAAACGAGGACCATGGTCGACTTACACTGAAAAGACCCCGGCAAATCGAAAGCGAAACCGACTTACACTAATAATTCCCCTGCAAATCGAAAGTGAAACTCTCTAACCGAATTCCACTCGTGCTTCTATGAAATTTATAATTTGTGCGTTTTAGCATTCAACTTCTTTCCAACAAATTTCCCTCGACCTTCGATCTCGGGAAATTAAATCTGTAAAGGAGTTTTTTATACTAAAACGCACAAATTATCGATTTCATAGAAGCACTCGTGGTATTATAGCCGAGAAGATACTAATAATTTCAGCTTATCAATGTATTAGAAATTAATTTGGCTACTACATTCTGCAAAATTGATTCTCAACATTTAAGCTAGATTCGCGCAATGTGGCTAGGACTATAAACTAGTAAAAAGTCCCTCCCTTGTATCCCGTAACGAAACTGCTTAGTGAGTCTTTCAACACGGCGACAAGTTCTTACAGAAGAATGAACAAGGTTTCCCACAACGAAACGAGTACGCCATGGAATACATTTACCTGGAGATACTTTTCTGGTCCATGGGTACTTGTATTTATCCACCGCATGGTTGTTGGAAATCCTGGGGGAATTCCAGGGGAGCCAAGGCTGCCACTCTGTTAACCAGGTACGTTGAAACAATTTCAGTTTAAACTACATTGCTAAGTTGTGTCCAGGAGCAATGACTGCTCACCAAATTATTGGTGAGCAGTCATTGAAGTCAACCGAACTCGCTCGACCTACGTCACCATTGTCGTATTTTAGAGCTACGCTGACTAAGGGCTTTATGGCAGTAAGAACCCAAACTAATAAGTTAAAGATTGGGTGTAAATATGGCATGTTAAATTGGTTGCCATTTCCTTTATTTATTTGGTGTCATGTGAAAATGTCATGTGACAGAACTAACCATTATAAGAGACAGGGGCTGCTGAGCAGCAACTGTATGATTCAAAAGGTGATTTATACATTACAAATATTTATAATATAAATGGTGCCTAGTGTAGCTGTGATAGTTAGCACACTAGTTCTCTAGCCTAAAATAATTGTGGGAACATTTTTTCCTAGTATGGCCAGTGGCTGCTGCATTCAATGACGGCCATCGTACTTCACTTTTCAACAGTAGCACAAGGTTCGATTTCGGCAAAATTTATTAACATGGACTGAAAATTCAACAGTTCAACTTAATGGGCTGCAACACACAGTTCATGAGCAACTGGGTCTCATCCAAAACGTAATAATTGAAATGTCCTCACCATAATATTGTCTTTGTTGACGCGATGCACGTTGCAAAGGCCTTTTTGAAAACGAACTGTAATACAAAGGAGAGTCCGATCGTTTTCGACTTACGAAAATTTACCAAGTACACTCTTGTCCAAAAATTATCACCTGCTGTGGGGAGGGCTTGCTGGGTGGCCAGATAGTTTACCCTCCCTACTAGCCCAAGGTCCACAGATTTTGGAAACTTGAGTAAAAAAAAAAAAAGATTTTTATTCGTGGGTGACTTATACACAACTGACTCTGAACAATTGGCATGAAAACTCTACGTGCTAAGTAGTGGCATCTAGCGGGCAGCAGGAGAAATTGACCGCTGTCCGGGGTGAGGGCTGCTAAGTAGGCAGGATGCCCTGACAAGTGGTGATGGGCTAACAGAAGAAGCACTACAGCACTAGCAAACAAAACGGCCAACTCAATTCTCAGCTTTGCCGACTATGCAAATTTTCGCTACCTGTTTTGTCCCGTTCGGAATAGGGTAGTGACATTACGTAGTATTATTGTATACAACTCTGTGGTAGAGCCAGTAACTGGGTTAGCTGCAAGGTGCACTGGAGGGAAAAAAGAAGGTCGTCTTACTGAAGCCAATGCTATTAGACTGGATTTCTTAAGCCTATAACGCGCGATTTTTGTTGTTGGAGAAAACAACGTTCTTTTAAGCCTAAGACATCCGCTTTTAAAGCACTGTCTTGACTAGAAGTGCCGTTTTCCCCTTATATTTTAATCTAGTGCACCTTGTAGCTATTACCTCCAAACTGCATCTCGTCGCCAACATGACGTCACTTGACGCTGCTCTATAGCCTTGAACTGGATCTCGCAAAGCGCAGGCACTGTTCTGCATTGTACGGAGGCATTGTCAGTTGGATTACGAGATTACCAGGGAAGCGTCCAGAACCGATAGAGCCAGCGGGTAACGTAAGCGGGTACTCGGCGACGGCAATTTAACACACAAATTTTGTGAAAACTGAAGGGGAAAAAGTACCGTTTCCTAAACCTCACTTTCCAGCTGACAGTATTCATGCACGTCGGGATATTGGCGTTTGTGGTGAAAATTTATCCAAATTGGCAACTCAGCAACTTCAATTTTCCCAACTTTGTGTCTGCTTGGACGAATGAGGGGTTTGCACTGCTTGAGAGCTGAACTAAACTTACACTTTAAGGCTGAACTTACTTTCAACTGGACTATGTAAGACTGAACTCTTTGTACGACTCGTAGTATTTGTTTTGTAACTCTTGAATTATCATATACACTTAATTAAAAAAGGATGGACAAAAGTTAAAAATTGTTTTATAAATTTCAGAAATCACACAAAATTATGATCCCGTCTTGGACAGTATTAATCTTGATGAATTCTGCAGAAAGTATGCATCATGCGTTGTGACATTTGCGACTGGCAAGCCACCGAAAACTATATCTATGTATGGAGAATTGTTTAATAATAGTGACGAAATGAGGGAAAAGTATAAGGGGTGAGTACAACCTAATATTCCCAATTATGAGCATCCATAGTGGCATAAAAATAAAGAAGCAATAAAAAGAAACAATAACTTGCTATTTAAAAGTGTGTTAAGGGACTAAGTTTCCGAAAAACAATATATTAGTATATACTAGATTCCTTTTACTTAGCAGTTTCTGGGATTTTGTTGAACAAAATGCTCACGTAAAGAAAGAAATCACAAGGTAAAGGGTAAATGAAGCAAGCAGTCTGCATTAAAGACTGTCCTTGTAAGGATACACAACACACTAGTCTGAGAAAGAAAGAAAAGACTACTGCCCCGACTGGGACTCGAACCCAGGACATCCCGTTTTCGAGTCCCAGTCGGGGCAGTAGTTTTTTCTTTCTTTCGCAGACTAGTGTGTTGTGTATTCTCACAAGGACAGTCTTTAATACAGACTGCTTGCTTCATAAAATGCTCACATTTGATCACCATCTCATTCTGCAGTAATTTCAGCTACCTATATCGTTAAGCACTGTAAACGGACGTACCTCCGCATACGGTTTTCATGAAGAACGGTGAAGGAAATCATATCAAAAACCAAAACTGGTAAAAGGGACCGCCAAGTTTCGAATGGTTCGGCCCTTCAAAAGAGTGATATCAACACACCAAAACATTCGTCAAGTTAATCGCACCGCTTAATAATTCGAAGGTTAAATGAAAACTAGAACATTGCTACTTTCGGTAGCAATGTTCAAGTTTTCATTTAACGTCCAAAGTATTATTCAATGCGATTAAGTTGGCGAATGTTTTGGTGTGTTGATATCACTCCTATGAAGGGCCGAACCATTCGAAACTTGGTGGTCCCTTTTACCAGCTTTGGTTTTTGATATGATATCACTCCTTTTTTTTTAATTGTGTATTGACTCAACTCCACTACCGTGCAGATCAGTAATAAAGTGCCACGTCAACAAGAAATTGGTTTTCAACAATTTGCAACTATCTTTTGCCTATAGACCGAACCATTCTCAACTTAGTCATCTCTTTATTGGCTTTTGGTTTGGTTTTAATTTTGTTGTAATTTGGTGTATTTAGTTAGTTTTGGTGTGTTGATATCACTCCTTTGAAGGGCCGAACCACTCTCAACTTGGTGATCTCCTTACCATTTTTGGATTTGTTTATTTTGCTTTGTTTTTACACTTGGTTTATTTTTTGTGAATTGGACGTAAATACAATTTCTTTGCAACGTTGTTTAGATTTATCGTGATACACTAGTGTGTGCCTAGGCACGTACGTCGGTATATACGTTCTCATTGTCGGAACTTTTGGCCGTCCAATGAGAGACGATGCCGACAATACTAACAATGGTTATAACAATATTTTCGTACTTACGCGCCCTCCCACGCCATCCCTGTTACGCCCCCAGGTTCCAAACCATAAAAGGTACCCAGTTCGTATTGTACTGCACCCATTCGTCCAATTTCATAACTGGAAGCCTTCCCGTTATCTCGGAATCGATGAATAATCATCCTATAGGATTTAACATGGGGATGAGCAGACTAGCCAGCTAGCTAGCTGGGTAGTAACACATTTTCAACGTTATTGAGAGGCAGATCTTGCATTGAAAGCAGCGTAGCTGGGATTCAAACACGAGTTAATTTTTGTCAGGTGGGTCATTGCTCTCGATTTCAAGCACTGTAAATGGACGTACCTCCGCACACCGTTTTCATGAAGAACGGTGAAGGAAATAAGACACAGTGGCTTGGTATAGTTAGCAAAGCAAGCTACATGATCACTACTGGAATGGCCATTCCTGTCTTGTCGAAGGCATCACACACCCAGGCTCAGGCAAAGATAGAATACCCAATTTCGTAAAGAACAGACTAAATACTCTCTACGCTTTCTACATAATTCGACACTTTCGACATTCTCTAGTTTTGTTTGTTTATAGTATAGTGAAATCAGTTCCCAGCTCCAAGGATGCACAGAAAAATGCATTTGCTACTGTCCAAAGGTCATTCAGTTCGATAAGAGTAGAAGCAAACCGAGGAAAAATCACCCACTAAAGAGACCTTTTTATGGGCTTATATTTCATTGAGACAACGTCACCAGGACTCTAACAACCAACTCCACATCACAGCTCAAACACTGCTGCTGTCTGAGACATCTGTGCACGATATTTTTGTTTTGTAATAAAAGTACTGTATTTGGGAGGAACCATCTATGTCTACAACACGATCAGAGATCAAGTCGAAAATTCAAGTCGATGGCAGAAGTGTCACTGCCATAAAATCCTCCATTGTGATTATGCATATATGACGTCATTTGGTTAATTGTGGGTAGGCAATTCAATTTGGTTTATTTCCGAGCCGTGACCCAAAATCATACGCCCGGTGCTAAAAATACAAACCACAAACTACATATGGCTTACAACATAAACCACCTGTCCACTGATACTCGCAACATTCGTACAGTACCTATTGCAAATCCCAGAGTCCTATATCCATCACTGTCCCATGCAGCACAAAAGACACTGGAAACACTGGGCACCGACATGAAATCACACTGAGAACACTCACTGTGAGCACTGAGGCCTCAGTATTCATGCAGCCTGGTGCCTTTCTACGCAGCAGCACATCACAACTGGGTCCGCAATGGATTGGGGAGCAAAGGCCAGACACACTACAGCAGCACTTACGTCACCCCACAAAAATTTACTACATTGTGGGTAGGCGTTTCTACGTACAACAATGCAAAAATTCCAAAACGTCCTGTTGAACAAATAAATTTTTCTGGTGACTTTCTAATACTCACTGTTTTCATTTTCAACAAAAGTATTAAAATCCTTAGATCATCTGACACAAACTGCTTGTGCCTATAGGCTGGTTCAATTATAGAGTTAGAGGTTTTTAAACTTGAAAACAGTCTATTAAAAGCAGCACAAACCCAAGGATTTGACCGAAGAAACCTCCAATCATCACAGGGGACCCAGAAAATGGCCATAATAAGCCAGAACGCACCCCTCAGTTAGTAAATGAGCCTGGTAGTCTCCCGTAAATAAATATATTAAAGCCTTTCGCCGTCTGATACAAACTGCTTGCTTAAACGACCCAGTTGCGTAATTTTTTTTGGACACAGTTCAGCAAAACTCTCTACGTAGCTCTCCATGCAGTCCAGCTTCGTACAGAAAAAAAATCCGTTTAATCTGACTTTACTCACCTAATCTAACCTAACCTAACCTAACTACAACAATAACAGATGATCAATTAAGTCGGTTTAAACACAATCACCATCAGTGGGTGCTAAGTAACGAAGTTTCGCAGCGAGATCCGTCCCGCCTATCAGAACTATTTACGGGAAAAAAAAATAAGCGAGCCGGTTCAATTCTGCACATTACAAGACATACAAAGGAAAAGGAGATTTTTAAGCAGGGAGAAGTCCAGTAAACAGTGGGGCGAACCCGGGGATTTGATCCAGCCAACAACCAATCATCACACGGAGCTACGATAATGTCCACAATAAGGCAGAATGTATTTCATAGCTACCAAAGAGGCTGGTAGACTGTAGTACATCACACGACCCTGACCGCACAGACTGACAGGGTCTTTGCCTGGTCCCAATACCCAGGCATTGACCAGCAGAGTTTTCTCTGGCATACAGACTGAATTTACCACCACCCAGTTCGAGTCAGCGTAGCCAAAATCAGTGCCATATTGCAATTTCGTAGTTGTTGTTAGCTGGCATGAGCACTAGAGTCTTCAGATCGCATTGCTCTGAACATGCATTCTTTGGATTGGAGAAGAAATTGATCTCGTGTTCTCTCAACTTCGACTCCAAGACTAATTCACTAAGCTGTGCTTACCTAACTTGTTCAGCTTCCCAGAAATCCCTCACAAAGAACGCTTTTGGTCACCGGACTGAATTACTTTCATTCTTACACAGGGCATTCGTGGTGGTGGTTAAGTTAAGCCACTTTTTAATATTACAAACAAAAACGTCAAGTGTGCCGTAAAAAAGGGGTTATATGATTGAATTTTCACTTGTTAAAATGTACACGGATAAAAATTGATGATTTTTAATTGAAATGATCAAATTTGTATAACACTTCCATTGTTGTAGCCGTGCCTTAATTTCGTGAAGATGCACGGCTGCAACAATGAAATCATTGTTGGACTAGAGTGTCGTGCAATCTTACTACCATGAAGACTGCACGCCACGAAGCCCAAAGAAAAAGCAAAGATTATTAACACTACCTGAGGCTGCAGGCAAATCAGCAGCGTACGAAACACATTCACCTTCCACATTTAAAGGAATAGGGCCTTAGGGCTTCGGGCAGATGACCAGGAGTGGTTAACGCTCGTTAAACCCTTTCACCCTTTTATGGTTAAAACAATGTAAAGCAATCAAAATGATTGTTTAGGGTCCCGTAACTCCGGAATGGATCGACCAATCGAAAAAGTGGTCCCTGTAAGGTTGAAGCCCAGGGAAATTTCTGGCTCAGATCATGTTTCAGGTTTTAGGTAGGTGCAGTAGTTTTTTTCTGAAACCGTGTCACACAAGAAGAAGAAGAAAAACAACAACAACAAGTGAACAGTTTTCAAATTTACGTGTGGCTCCCTACGTTTAATCTTGCACGGAATTGCATAAAAGTTGGTGTCAAGTTGGGAAAGGTTGCTATCTACTATCTGGCCAAGTTTGGTCGAAAAATATGGAATAGAAAATAAGAAATTAATAGTTTTAGTTTTGCTGGAAAGAGAACTTTAGTCATATATAATTATATATACACGGCTCCGTGTATGAGTACTACATGGAATCGTCAATTTCTAGAATTTTTTATATGTATATGTAAAGCACAATTCGATTTCATATCTTCTTAACTTGGCAGCCAGGATGGTACCCAGTCGGTTGTGCTTTGCTCGCTGTGCTCAAGTTCACCAGTATTCTTCATAAATCTGGCTTTTCGTGGCTGGGCTTAGCTATTTTGTATTTTTGTGTGAGGCATTAGTGCTAACAGTTGTTATTATTCAGTACAATAGTTTAATGTGAGCTAAACGCTTATGCTTACAGTTATTCATTTCAGGTACCGACTGCGTCTTGAATTTGGAGGTTTACATTATGACACAGATAACAACCAGCATGGCGATGCGTCTGTTGTCCTGGTAAAATGGCTCCACAACGAACAACCTGCAGGTTACGTCACGAGTCTAATTGAGGAAACATTCACGGCAACTACCACTACATCAGTTACTAGGCGAAAAGGAATACACACGTCAGCATCTGCAACTGTTGGAGCGAAATACAGTTCTCCCGTCGTTTCAGCTTCAGCGTCAGTCACCGTTAGTGGATCCTATGCGGAGGATACAGAAAGCACAAATTCCTACAGCAGTTCTCACACGTACTTTCTGCAAGAAAATGTCACAATAGCTGCGAACACTTCGGCGCAAGTCATTTGGACACTGAAGGAGAACAGACAAAACGTTAAATGGACTGCTTTTGTAAAGATCAGTGGTTGGATAGCGGTTCAACTGAGGGAACCCTTTAAAGGCAAATCATTGTTGCTTCTTCCAGTTGGCGACATGGGTTATTACGCTAATGAGTTCTTTGAACGAATTAATGTTTTGGAAATGAATTATATTGCAACGGGTATAATTGAGGACACCAAGAGTATGGAGTCTACTGTGACTACGTATGAATTCCCATACAGCAAAGAACTAGTTGAATGTGATTAAAAACTATATTTGTGTTGTTGTGATGTGGCATGTCGTTGAACAGATAAATGCATGTTCTAACAATGCTGTATTTGAAATTGCCGAAAATACTACAAGTACTATCAAATTATTCCGTCAATAAAATAATGTTTAAAAATATATCAGTAAGAAAATTCTGTTGATTTATTTATTCACCATGACACAAATGGATGTTTAACCGTAAAGAATAATGTAAATTCATGACCCATCAGTGTTGTGTGAGAAATATTGATTATAGGATATGAAACCTTTATTTGCCGAGTTACCCGTTTTGGTGCTACAGCGGTACGGTTTATTCCACAGACATACGACTGATGTTAATGACGAAGGGATATTAAACAACTTTGAAAAAATCCACATTTTGAAAAATACGAATTAATTAATTTATTTATTTGAATATAGGTTCAACCGGTTTTATGCTACTTAATAGAACCAAGTAATGAGAGTTACATGGATTTATAAAACACAGTTTAAAACCTTTTTTAATAAGAAAATATACCTTCCTAATTCTATAACAATAATAAACCAATAGGATGCCAATAAACGGCAGCCATCAACCAGTCACACCTCCATAACACAGATGAAACCATCAACCACACGGTATTTTATCAGATTAAATTATCATCCTCACCCCTCCACCTTGGTATTTACGATCGACTTGGCCGATATCCTGTTTTCCGCAGCATAACGAAAGATTGAAAGAATTGCATTTTGTAGGCGTAAACCAATTTCTGAACGTACACGATATACCTGGTAGACAAATAACACATTATTTGAGTTCCGGCGATGTGTGCTTAATCTTTGGTTACCATGGTGACAGAAGATAGGCAGCCCAAGTGCGTTACGCCACTCTCGTTAGTCCTATCGCCGCTGGCCACAATTATTCGAAGTGTAACGGTAAAGTCAACCCCCATACTTAAATACAGGGTGGTACACAAAAAACTGACGACCCAACATTTTCTAAATCCAACATTTCTAGTTAGTACCCCTCAGAACAAGGAAAGGACATAAATCAAATGAAATGAAATGGGAAGATTTCTGTCCTCTCCTGGTTCTGATATAGGCCTAAAGTAATGCGCCAACATTCGCAACACAGAAAGTGACGTTCGCTGTGTGATTACTTTCTGATTTCATATTTACTATTTGTTTTGCCGAAGCCTGATGCCCTTTTGAGTGATTTCCAGCCTCCTCGCAGCAATCGTTCAACAATGAAAAAACGCATTGTCGTTACAAATACTCTCACTTTCGTCCAAAGGCAGGAAAACCTTGGATATTCGAATGCCCTTACTTTTTAAGCCTCAACCCCCCCCCCTTACTTTTTAACAGCTGTACAGATCAAGGACCACGCTAGTGGTCTGCCCACCAAGTTCAATGATTGCCACACTTCATTGTAACTTCATTGCGCGAAAGTCATTGTATAATTCTTGCATTGTTTTTAAATGGCCACTAGCTTTGGTCCGTAGTACTCAAATAAAAGTAACCTAACCTAACCTAACCTAGCTTTGGTACTTTAACAAAAACCAGAGCTGAGCGAATTTCACGATGGCGAGGATAAATATCTATGTGGCGAAACAGCTTGAAAATTGCTGAAAAGGGCAGTCTTTGTGCCCTGACAAGCAATAGTTATATTTCAATCAGGTGCATAAACTGTATCAATGTCATAAAAGTGCGTGAAGATCGTTGATTTTAGCTGATCTAGACACACGCTAGTGTGTCGTCGCCAAGTAACACTAGCTCATCCCATTGTAGACATCCGATTCTTAAAAAATGATTGTTGATGAAAAAAGGCGGCCGCACTAGCAGACTGTGTCTTTTAACTGAAACCAACTTATACCTGATTTCAGCATACTGGTGTAAATTCCCCATGCGGTAGAAATCTTTACAAATCGTTTGAATCAGGTGTCTTGAGTCCAGTAACGAAGAAAACGTCAACACGAAAATGTGGGAACGTGTCGTTCATGGAGGAAAAGTGTCCTCAATAACGTTGAATTTGTGTTACTGGTGACTAGTAACTAGTAACTAGTCCGCAGGCTCCCATGTTAATTCTCATAGGGTATAACGACACGTCTACAGCTGATTAGCGAAAGTTGCCAGATCTAAATTCGGCAGACAGGTAAAGCGTCATATGGGGAAAATGTCTTTTTCTAAAATGGGGGTTGCAGCTAGAAGCACGTGGCCCTGAAGTGGCTCGTAAGTGCAGTATTATTGTTGCAACCATTGTTTGTATTGTCATCCAACAGTAGATTACAACGTGCTTAAGTGTTACACGCTTATCGTTTCAGTACCTAATTGTCAGAATTCATTGTTGTTGCAAAAGAGTATCTTTTATTGCAAAGGTTTGGTCGGTTCTTTGTTACGGTACACGAATCCAAACTAAATTATCTGCCCCACGACAATAAAAGGGAGAATTATGTGTTCGTGAAAACCATGGCAACTAAATGATTGAATGATTACCGTTAACCGAGGTAGGGCCAAGTGAGGAGGGATGCGCTGATTGAGTGGGAACGAAGCGAACGAAAATCAGCGCCAAACCGTGTCCATTTCGCTGACGTAATGACTAATTGGGCCAGGACAAAGGTGAAAATTATGAATGAGAAAATTTATACACATCAAATTTCTCCAGACAAAAAAGGTACATATGACTATTACACCGTCTGATCTTTTCTTCATTCACAATCCTCTGAAAAGTTGTGATATCCACCCAAAACCAAAAAAAACTGGTATAAGAGAAGACGCCAAGTTTCAAAAAACGGTCGCCTTTTCAAAGTAGTGATATCATTCAACCAGGGAAAGGCCGCCAAGCTTAATCCTAATAGCCAAGTTGATCGCACCGAATAATAATTTGGACGTTAAATGAAAACTAGAAGAGGACGGAACACCAACTCCCACTGAATCATCTGCCCCACGACGATAAAAGGGTATGCTTGTTATTGATTTATTTGGAAGCATTAGTGAAACGGACATTTGATTTTATGTAGAATTACTGTTCTCATGGTAATTCTCATAGGGTAGAAAGACACGTCTACAGCTCCTTAGGGAAAGTTGCCAGATCTGAATTTCGGCAGACAGGTAGAGTGTCATATATAGAAGTGCCTTTTTCTAAAATGGGGGTTGCAGCTAGCAGCACGTGGCCCTCAAGTGGCTCGTACGTGCCAAATTATTGTTGCAATTATTGTCGAAACAGTTGGCTAAAACATTTAAAATTGGCAATGCTACATTTCTAAGCCAAATGAATATACTTACAATTATTTGAGAGAGATTTAAAAACCAGCAGACGATGGTGGCCGACAAAAACGAAACTGTTTCTTCTTCCGAAAGCGGTATGATAACGTCAGTTTGTTCCAGTTGGCAACAATCAACATTATGGCTTGCGCCGATTGTTATTCGTGAACCACATTATTTATGCAATACGCCATTGATAAACATGAGTCGTCACTAATCCGGATACGCTAACCTGATTTATTTGAGTGAACAATTCCAGCTTCATGCCGTGATTCAAATTAACCTTGTGAGTGAGCGAAACGAACCAACATCAGCGTTTGGTAGCCAGTACGCTCAAAATTGCGACTGAAACCCTGTGAACCAAGCACAAACAATAAACCGCAACCGTGCCACTTTGACTCAACTAACGGCAAATTGGGCATTGGCAAATCTCGAAATTGTGAATGACAACATCAATAGACATAAAATACCTCCGGACAAAACAGGTAAAGGTGATGATTATACCGAGAAATTCTCTGTACATTTACAAGTCTAAGCAAGTTCTGACCGTGTCAATTTCACTGGCGTAACGGCTAATTGGGCTACGGCAAATGTGAAAATTAGGAATGAGCAAATTTATAGACATAAAATTCCTCCAGACAGAAAAGGTAGAGGGGACGATTAAACCGTCTAATACTTCGTTCGTTCACAGTCCTATAAAGCTGTGATATCCACCCAAAACTAAAACTGGCATAAGAAAATCCGCCAACTTTCAAAAAAGGGTCGGCCTTTCAAAGTAGTGATACCACTCAACCAGGGAAAAGCCGCCAAGGGTAATCCTGTTAGCCAAGTTAAGCGCACCTAATAATACTTTGGGCGTTAAATAAAAACTTGAAGATTGCTACCGCCAGTAGCAATGTTCTAGTTTTCATTTAACTTTCGAACTATTAGTAGGTGCGATTAATTTGGCTAATAGGATTAACCTTGGCGGCCTTTTCCTGGTTGAGTGATAACACTACTTTAAAAGGCCGACCCTTTTTTGAAACTTGGCGGCTTCTCTTATACCAGATTTGGTTTTGGGTGGATACTGACTACTGCTGACTACTAACTACTGACCAGGGCCGGACTGGTTCAATTCGTATGGCCGGGCTCATACCATTTTGGCCCACCAAATTAAAAAAATTGGCCCACCGAATTAGTTTTTCCGTAAATTTGCAGGCACCCACCCCTACTCCCCCTTTACAGCATTCAGTTGATCCAGTCATTACAAGATTAAGCATTGCACTAAGCAATGAACAAATAAAATTAAAAAAAGAGGGGGCACTGGCCCACCGGGCGATCGCACACTGCAGCTCTTACCCAGTCCTGGCCTAACTAATGCCGCTCATATAAAATAAATTATGCGACAGTTACGAATGAAATTTGGTATTCAACACTCTTCTAACTCCAATATGTGCCTTTTATGGTTTGACGTTTGTGAATCTTAACTAAAAAGATTGCAATCATTTGTAATGCTATTTTTTCGTATGTTGGAAAAACGCCACCGTTGATAAAATAAGCATTACTCGTTATTAGTGTTAACGAGTAACAATGCAAACGGACTGCCAGAAATAATCGGCAACACATCATTGTCGATAAAATGGAACCGCTACTTGTTTATAGTAGGGTGCGTGGCTTCGGGCCACTAAGCTTTTAATGAATCTGCAGTCCGCGCTACTTATTGTCGATGGATGAATGCAAATCAGCGAACGGTTTAATTTATATCATTGAAGTCCTCACTGCAGCAAAATTACAAAAAAAAATTAATATCTCCGTTCGTATTCAATATTTTTCGACCAAACTTGGCCAGATAATAGATAACTGGGCAGTGGCTAAAATAAGATACCACCCAAAAAAAAAAACTACACAAGAAGTGATATCTAAAATAAAACCCACAAGGGTGAAAGAACCCGCCAAGTTTCAGCCAATCAAAGTAGTGATATCAGAGCCAAAATGGCTGCCACCAAGTTGCTACCTTAGTTGCCAAGCTAATCTCACCGAGTATTAGATCAAAGGTTAAATAAAAAACCTGACCATTGCTACTATCGGTAGCAATGGTCGAGTTTTTGATTTAACGTGTGAAGTAATAGTCGGTGGGATTAGCTTTTTGCAGCTAATGTAGCAACTTGGTGGCAGCCATTTTGGCTCTGATATCACTACTATAATTGGCTGAAACTTGGCGGGTTCTTTCACCCTTGTGGGTTTTGTTTTAGATCATTACATTATTACATATTGCTTCCATAAAAGGTCAATTTACAAATTTATGGCGAATAGGAAGCAAGTGAAAAGACAAATTTGCGTCAATTGCTCACTGGCAGAGGTGGATTTATATTTCTGACACCTAGGACTGTGCAGCGTGCAGATACTACTCCCCATCCCCACCGCCCCCCACACCCCCCCCCCCCCCCCCCCCCCCCAAAAAAAAACCAAAGTGCTTTCGTCTGCTTTTTTTACCACGAAAAACGTTTCCGGAAACATGCAGGATATACTACGTGCTGTTAGCGACAAAAAGTGCCAAAACATTTCAGTTCCGGTAACAAGATGCATATTGCACATGGAAGCTGTACACACATTGTAGTTTCCAAATCCACCGGGAGACACTCCCGGAAGTGACGACGTAATCCGTGATGACGTCATCAAAATGGCCACCACGCGATGTACTAAATCTACTAAGTCTATTATTCGATCATTCCTAACGTGCGACCTATTGTTGGAAACATAATTTAATTTGCTAAAAGAAATGCCTGAACAATGTACGCTATAAATCTATTAGTTTTGGTTTAATCTGAAGAAATACGTAATATGACTGCTGCGTGATATGTTAATTCTCAATTATCTGCGGAACTAATCGATCAATCCTTTCGTGCGAACTATCGGTGGAAAGGTAATTTAATTTGCGTAATTTGAAGGAAAACGTATTAAGACGTCCTTAAAATTGCCACCATGCAATACACTAAATCTCGTGTATCTCTGGAACTAATAGGTCAATCTTATGGTGTAACCTATCGTTGGAAAGATAATTTAATTTTTCAAAGAATTGCCAGAGCATTGTATACCGTATATATATTAGCTTTTGTTTAATATATAGAAAAACATAGTATAACGTCGTAAAAAAGAACCGCCATGCGATATACTAATCTATGGTATCTCCGGAACGAATATATCACTCTTACCCTGCGACGTATTGTTGTAAATACAATTTAATTTGCCAAAAGAACTGCAAGGACAATGTATGCCGTAAGTCTCTTTTGTTTAATTTGAAGAAAAACAAAATCTGCACGTAATTATTGCCACTTTCAATTCTGCGTTTTGTTATCTATATATAATGTATTCACTTGTGCTGCACTCAATTGATAATATAGATCATCACACAGCCTTCAGTACATCGGCGAACTCATTCCATGGAACAGGCATGTTTCATCTTTCATCCACCAGTAGGTATGTCTTTGACAACCAATCTCAATCTAGGACAATCAAAGAATAAAGCAGAATAGGCTTGCCCGAGTCTTCCACAAGTCTTCCTCATACGACTAATATTCATGTGGTGCACCGTTACCAATGGTTGAAGAAAAAAAAACCATTGACACACCCGTGGAAATGATGGACTGGTCAGAATCCACCAGAAGTAAGGCTGACCACGAAGGTAAGATGTTATCCTGGGTAGCCTACCATTCCCGTAAAAACATCCATGAAGGTTTGAAAGGTAAATTTCACATCAATTCTCCTCCCAATATATGATGTAGAATTCCTCATCCATGGTTCTCCATGCCATGAACATTATAATAAGTATTCTTAAGAAGATTAATCCATCACAGACACCAGTTTAAAGCCCCAATTCCATTTACGCGAGACGAGCAAGCAAGCTAGCCACGCTACACGGACTATCGTCCCGTTTTCCTCGCCGACCCTCCGGCGAGCTCTCGCTTCTCGCTCCTCAAATTCCATTCAAGCGAGCATTCAAGCCACTTGGCTACACTGCGGTACACTAGCGTGACACTGATTGGCTCCGAGTGGCTCTAAACTGAATGCATATTTTTGCTCATAGCTAATTACTGCAAGACTTTCAGATTCATACAATAGCATTTTCGGAATCAGTGGATTATTCTCTAGTTTTTTTATAACAAACGCAAGTTTCCCAAATTTTGTGAGAAATGAACGATCGTTTGTAGCGGTGATTTAGCTCTTCGGCCAGTGGTCTGTTTTGATCGGAGACGAACAATACCGCGATTTGAACTTAATCTGCCTGCCATTTCATGGCCCTGATTATTAAATGCTTTCTTATCTAAGTGCCGTTTCATTTTGTTTGTCTAACAATTAAAATATTTAGCTAAACTGAGTGACGAACCGATCGAATACAGGGATACGCAACGGCTTGTTTACGGCGCCATCTTGCCTGAAACGTCATCAACTTCCTTTTCCTGATTGGCTGCCAGCAGAGTGAGCCGAGTGAGATGGCCTCGCTAGCCGAAAGATTTTGGGCCGAGTAGAAGCGCGCGAGACGGCCTCGCTTTCCTCGGCGAGACGTTAAGCCCCAACTCCATTTACGCGAGACCAGCAAGCAAGCTAGCCACGCCACACGGACTAGCGTGCCGTTTCCCAAGCCGACCCTCCCGG
Organism: Lithobius niger; assembly: GCA_023313725.1. Lineage (NCBI taxonomy): Eukaryota > Metazoa > Arthropoda > Chilopoda > Lithobiomorpha > Lithobiidae > Lithobius > Lithobius niger. Next base: position 26,181 of record JAHWFP010234886.1, read on the forward strand.
CGAGCTCTCACTTCTCGCTCCTCAAACTCCATTCAAGCGAGCATTCAAGCCACTTGGCTACTCTGCGGTACACTAGCGTGACGCTGATTGGCTCTGAGTGGCTCTAAAATGAATGCATATTTTTGCTCATAGCTAATTACTGCACGACTTTCAGATTCATACAATAGCATTTTCGGAATCAATGGATTATTCTCTAGTTTTTCATAACGAAAGCAAGTTTCCCAACTTTTGTGAGAAATGAACGATCGTTTCTAGCGGTGATTTAGCTCTGCGGCCTGTGGCCTGTTTTGATCGGAGACGAACAAGAGTGCGATTTGAACCTAGTCTGCCTGTCATTGCATGGCCCCGATTATTAAATGCATTCCTATCTAAGTGCCGAATCATTTTGTTTGTCTAACAATTAAAATATTTAGCTAAACTGAGTGACGAACCGATCGAGTACAGGGATACCCAATGGCTTGTTTATGGCGCCATCTTGCCTGAAACGTCATCAACTCCCTCTTCCTGATTGGCTGCCAGCAAAGCGAGCCGAGCGTGGCGGTCTCGCTAGCCGAAAGATTCTGGGCCGAGTAGAAGCGCGCGAGACGGCCTCTCTTGCCCTGGCGTGACGGTGTAGCTCGCGTATAGCGTATATGGAGTTTGCTGCGCTAGACCACGCTTTGCAGCTTTGGCTTCGTGAGACTCGCTAGCTGGATGGTCTCGCGTAAGTGGAGTTTGGGCTTTATAGCTCGCGTATCACGTATATGGAGTTTGCTACGCTAGGCTACGCTTTGCATCTTCGGCCTCGCGATACTCGCTAGCTGGCTGGTCTCGCGTAAGTGGAGTTTGGGCTTAAGGACGATCAACCATCGCAAAACTGCAGATAGAAATGGCTGTATTTCAACGATTGAAACAAAAAATTGAAAAAAATGAATGAAAAAACACATAAACTGCTTATGTATGTCATTTTTAAGATTTGGTCTGCCATTTTGGAATATGGCCGCCATATTGAATTTAAATTGATTTTTGGGTGGGGTCCCTATCTTAAATGACTTGTATGGACATAAAGTGAAATTGTGCAAAGTGGCACCTTTTTATCACAAATTGCCGGATATTAGTGTTTTTTGAGGCGAACAGACCGCACTACTAGGAGTGAATCGAACAACTACGTTATGCAGCCTAAAGTAAATAAAGAAAGATTACATAAATGCAGCTATTTCCTTGGCAGCAAGCTGTACAATAGTATACCACACAAATTAAAACAAATTGTTGAGATTTATCCATTCCACAAATCTTTGTATAAATGGCTACTGGGCTTAAGTACTGACTCTATAGAAAAGTTATTCAAAATTGTACGCTAAACTTTCTTTCGCAATAAGTATGTCTTACCTTGTTAATCCATT
>JAHWFP010234888.1:0-11777 GCA_023313725.1 Lithobius niger
CGGACTTTTAGACCTTATGCACTCGTTCCTAGAGACTGCTAACGTCGATTAAGTGAACGGGTCGCCACAGAGGCGCCGACGGTGGTCGGCGGCCAAGCGCATGCGGTTGTTGCCGGCCGGTCGCCTGGGGTCGCGGGAGCACCGCCACGTGTCGCGTCGTTGTCGCACGCACCTAAAGTGACTTCGGAGCCACCGGTTCTGCAGTCTTTATCAGGAAAACGACGCCATCAGGACGATGAGAATTTAGTTCAAGTGTCGTCAAAAAGAAGGAGATTGGATTCGGATAATGAAGACCACGATTCGGGTCATCACGATAATGACGATTTTGAGCCTTCTAACATCGACGATCCGTTCGACGAAGGCCCAGGATACATTCCATGGACGACTTTTGCCGAAGCCACCCTCAAGCACCTGAGACACACCCGATTCACTCGTAAGGACGAACAACCGTTTTCAACAGGAAAACCTGACCCACCACATGACCCCCAAGAAACCTGACCCACCACATGACCTTGCCACAGGTAAGGGTGCGCCGAAACGGATTCGCTACACCACGTTCCCACAAGCCGAATATGTCCACGACGTGTGCAATCTCGAAATGGACTCAACACTTAGAACCCCTTCGGCAGTTCACACATCATGGTCCCATTTTGAGGAAGATGAGATTATTTTGAGAGCAAGCTCTCAGGCCGAACTCGCTTACTCAAGTTCCACGGCTGCACTGAAAGCACTCGCTCTGGTCAACCCAGAGTTGCGGGAGAATGAAACCATTCGTGAATGCATGCACATCCTGAAGCGTGCATCCTCTTTTCATAAGGATAGCTTGAACTGGCAAAGTAGACTCCTATTGAATAATTCGTTTAGACATAGGGACGCTCTACTTGAGTCGGCAAGTGGTATTTCAGCGGAAGTAGCAGGTAAATTACGACTACTCCCGATTCATGGCTCGGCTGATGTGTTTAATGGTAAACTGCTGGAATTTGCGCCGGAGTTGAAAGAGAAAGTGCGGCCTAGCATGTCAGCAACGCCACAGCACCGTGGATTGCCATGCGGCAGAAGTATGTACAAGATGTATCTTAAGAACGCCCAGTGGAAAACACCTTACGCAGGAAAGACGTTAATGAAGAAATCCAGCGAAAACAACAGGAGTGAAATGCCATTTCAGGACCAACCCCCCCTCTGCTTCACGTGGGCGAGGATTGGGTGGGTTCCCACGTCGAAGAGGCTTCTCTCGTGGAAGAGGACGTCGCCCCTACCCCCGACACTGACTGGAGATAGACAGGGAACCCCCCCCCCCCATTCACCGGCAGGTAGGGGCAGGTTGTCCAGACATGTAGACAATTGGCGCAAGATTACAGAGGACGAGTTCGTACTTACGGTCTTGGAAGAGGGTTATCTGCCACCATTCAGGTCAACCCCAGCCGTTACAGACTCCCCGCCGCCTTGGTTGGCAGAACCTTCAAAAACCCCAGAGTTAATCAAGGAAGTGAACTCACTTGTGGAAAAGGGAGCAATGATCCTAGCACCCACCACACCAGGATTCTTGAGCCCGGCGAGGGTTATCTCGAAGAAAGGAGGGGGATCCAGAGTCATCTTCAATCTTCGACTTCTGAACCAAACCTTTCGGTAGACCATTTCCAAATGGAGTCGATCGATTCCATCAGAGAGGCCATACGCCCAAGAGAGTTCACTGCCTCGATCGACCTGGAGGACGCTTGCCTGCATATTCCCCTGCACCCGTCCATACAACATTTGTTTCGCCTAGTGGCAGGAAACCAGTCGTACCAGTTCACTGCAATACCATTCGGATTAGCCACAGACCCAATATGTGTTTACCCGAATGATGAAGCCAGTGTTGGCACACCTCCATCTTCATGGAATCAAGATACATGCTTATCTCGACGACTGGCTCCTTCAAAACCCCTCCGCCAGGAGTTTGCTACTACATCTCGACAGATGCACGTCACTGTTCGGCCACTTGGGATTAGGGGTGAACAGGAAGAAGAAACGCCTCACGCCAGAAACCCGGTTCGTATTCCTGGGGGCAGAGTTCGACACGGTGGTCTCTACGGTCAAACCATCCCCGGACCGGATTTTGAAAACAAGAGCAGTGGTCACTTCTTTCTGCAAACAAGCTACGGCGACGGCGAAGGAACTGGCGTCGGTGATCGGACTCCTAGAATCCAATGCAAGGTTGGTGCCACTGGGACAGTGGCGGACGAAACCACTACACTGGTTCAGGAAAACAACATGGACTACACGAACCAGTTGGATGGATATTCTCCCACTCAGCGAACTCCCTCGACAAGCTTTAGAGTGGTGGACGGTCAGAAGGAACCTCGAAGCCGGGGTACCAATGCAGGAACCTGTGCCGGTATGGCTGATGTTCACCAATGCATCCAACTCGGGCTGGGGAGCACATCTTGACGGGGAAACGGCATCGGGAGTATGGAACAACGAAGAGAAGACGCTTCATATAAACATTTTGGAATTACGAGCGGTACACCTTGCAATTCAGGTGTGGAAAGAAGTCCTACGAAACTCGACATTAGGAATTATGTGCGACAATGCAACGGCGGTGGCATATGTCCGGAAGGGAGGAGGGACACACTCCAAATCCCTCCTGCTGGAGACGACAAGACTTTTCGAGACCTGTCTGGAGTACGGGATTGTTCTGGTACCTCGCCCCTTTGCCGGGAACTTGAACGTCTGGGCGGACGAGCTGTCAAGGGGTGCCCAAACCCCGTCAACCGAGTGGAAACTGGATCTGTCAGTCTGCAAAGCTCTTTTCCATTGCTGGGGACATCCCAACATTGATCTTTTTGCCACTCAGTTCAACACGCAACTTCCATGCTTTGTGTCCCCTTTCCCGGACGAGAAGGCGTGGGCGACGGACGCCCTGTCCATCAGCTGGGAGGGAATGAACGCCTACTTGTTCCCACCGTTCAAGCTCCTTCAACAAGTGGTGAAGAAGGTGCGAGACTCCACCGGACAATTCATTCTAATTGCGCCGTGGTGGCCAGCGGCTCCGTGGTTCACCGAGTTAATGGAATTGAGAAGAGATGAACCAGTTCCACTCCCGTTGTCACCGTCCATTCTTTCCCAGCATCAAGGGAAGACCCTCCACAAGAACCCCCATATTCTTCAGCTTCACGGGTGGAGACTTTGAAGGTAAATCTAGAAAGGAGAGGGTTCCACGCTGACGTGTCGAGTAGACTGATTGACTGTATACGGCTCTCGTCACAAAAACGCCAAGTGGAAAAGATGATTCGATTGGTGCAAGGCAAATAGCTGCAACCCATGTAACCCATCTGTAGTGAATTTAACTTCCTTTTTAGACTCGCCCAAGGACTGTCCCCGAGTGCTATCAAGGGTTATAGGTCTGCCATTAATTCAGTACTGACCTGCATCGACGGAACCACAGCAGTACATAGCACTGACGTGACCAATCTCATGGCAGCTTTTTCAAACTTGAGAACTAGGACCGTTAAACTTTTCCCCAAGTGGAACCTACCGTTGGTGTTACAGAGCCTAATGGAGGCTCCTTATGAACCGGCGAAGTCGACTTTGTTACTCCTACTCACGCAGAAGACTGTCTTCCTAGTGGCACTGGCTTAAGCAGCAAGACAGAGTGAGATGGCGGCATTCTCACGAGACAACGGCCACATTCGCTTCGCTAGAGATTGGTCCGATGTAACCATGACATTCCCGGCCCACTTCAGGGGCAAGAATTGTAAAGCGAGCATGACGCCTAAGCCGGTGATCATCAAAGCACTAGAAAAGCTGGTACATCCCAGACATGAAGAAAGACTCCAGTGCCCAGTCCGGGCTCTGCGGTTTTATCTGGACAAAACCACCCCAGCGACTTAAGGTTTGTGTAGAGAGGACAATAACCCACCCAGACCACTGGTCCTCGATGTCGACAGGGAAAATGGAGCGGTGATGCAGACTGGAGTAACTCCATGGAAAATGGGGAAGTGGATTTGTGCAGTGATTCGAAGGGCGTACGAATACAACACTCAACACTCCGACATCCCCGCCGAAGTGAGAGCCCATGAGCTACGAGCACTTGCAGCATCCTGGGCGTATGGCTGCGGGACTCCTCTTGACGAAGTCGTCGCGGCATGTTCATGGAAACACCAGAATACGTTTATCACCCACTATCTTAGAGACACCAGTGGTTCGGATGGAATAAACGTTATTAAGGGTCATGTGGTGGCGAGTCAGAAACTCTAGGTGCTAGTGGAACATGGTAACTTATGGCAGATTGGCATAAGCTAGACTGATTTTTCTGGGACAAATTGTTGGGCGAGGGCATTCTGGAGAGCTAACAATTTGCCTCAGTCATTCTGGAGAGATATGAGAGCTTAAAGTCATCAAGTCAAAAGTTCTAACTTTGATGGTAATAGAGCGTATTGACACGATGAAGAAGTGCACATTTTCACGAGAATATTCAAGGGGAAATCATTCTGGCGTGAACATTCAGAGACTTAGACAACTTAGACCGAGTCATTCTGGAGAGATCCGAGCCCTCAGAAATGTGCTGAATTGAAAGAAAAAGACCACTTCTAGGAGGTGAGTAAATGGTCCTGGTTGTTGGTGTGTGTAGGATAGGCTTACCGTTGGGGTTCAGTGGGGATAATACCCACCGCCTGAATGACGAATTCAGCATAATAACTGAAGGTAAGTATTTGCAGGTAGTAAGAAACGAAAATTTTAACAAGTAAAATTAGTTTTTACTAACCTAAAATACTTACCTTCAGTATGGACCCGCCCGCCTCCCCGCTCTCACTGAACTGGAAGGTTCAAATAGTGATGAAGGGAGAAACCAAGGTGGCGCCCACCAGGAGAGGAGGGACAGCGCGCCTAGCAGGAGGTGAGCGAGGTTTGAGAGAAAAAAATTGAAAAAATGGGATTTTTAAATTTAATTGAGCAATTAAAAGCGTAAAATGGTGATTTTAGCATAATAACTGAAGGTAAGTATTTTAGGTTAGTAAAAACTAATTTTACTTGTTAAAATTTTCGTTTTTAAAATCCTAAAATTTGCTATTTCATGCAAAATTTAAAAAATTTAAAACCTTTAAATTCCATTTTAAATCTTAGATTAGTTATCACTCACTAGGAGCACTGCTATAGTATTCCATATAATACAAGTACAGCAGCCATATCTCACCCTGCTTCGAACACCTATGTTTAATATGGGAAATCACCGGGTTCAACGAGAGCGGAGAGGATAGGTGGATTCTACTGAAGGTAAGTATTTTAGGATAGTAAAAACTAATTTTAGCAATGTTACAATTTTCGTTTCTTACTATCTACAAAATACTAACCGGCAGTATATGCCGACTTTGTCCTACTGGCGGACAGTCAGCAGGACCCCGGCTAAACTTTTTTGTTTTCCGTGTTACACTTTAAGCTAATACATTTATTACTAAACAATGAATAAACAATTTTCTGTGTCATTGCAGCTTTTAAGAAAGATACCCACCTACAAGAATGCTTCATTCTTTGAGGCACACAGAAACGAAAGTCACAGTCCAATAGACTGCCCGCTACAATGTGCTCTTTCATAGTCTTTCCACCTCTTGACGCACTTATATCCCTCAGATAGTGCGAGATAAAGATGTTACGATTGTTCCAGTAACAAGCCGCCACAACTTCAACCAGTGGTGTTCCGAGTCCGTAGCTTGTAGCTCATGAACCCACACCTCACTTGGTAAGTCTAGGTGGTTAGGACCCAGTTCATATGCCAGTTATATCACATCACAAATCCACTTCCCCAAATTGAATGGGATCTGGGCAGCGGATTTATTTTTTTACTGTGTGTGTCTATCTGAAGGAAGAGTGAAGTGGGAGGTACTTTTCTTTCCACTGTGTTCGATTTAGCTTTCTGGAATTTTGTCCGTTCCAAATAGAGGCGAAATGCTCGAATTTGGGTCTTCTCTTCCCTCTGGATTGACGATTGGCCGTAATGCTGTAATGGTAATGGATTTAGGAGCCATATCTGGTCTTTGATTCTTAGATCTAAATTTGATTAGAAAAGTCAGAGTTACGGTCATCCAGTCTCTGGAGAATCTGGCGTGTTCTCTTTTCTGGAGAAAGCTGCCAGCTCGTTCTGTCGCACTGCAGAAGTCAGAGCTAGGAGAAACACAGTCTTTAGTAAAAGAAGCAGAAGCGAGGCTGAATGCAGAGGTTCATAAGGATGGTTAGCTAGACTTTCGAGAACCAAAGGCAGGTACCAACTTGGAGAAAGTTGTCCGGTGTTAGGTCTTTCATTTTCAAACACAAGCATTAGTCTTCAAATGATTTTACTGATAGTGACGGTAAAATAACCGACAAGAAATAACCGAATTAATGGCAGATCTATAGCCCTTTACTGCAATTCCCTCTCCTAGATCTTGATGTTCGAAGCTCTGTGACAAAGTTAAAGTCTCTTGGTGACCGGGGAGGAAAACCTTTCTGTCTTCAGATTCTGTGTTAGAGTCTCCACCCGTGAAGATGAAGAATACCGGATCTTGGATGTTTGATCTTCCTGTTGCGTTAGAAAGATATTGCGAGAGATCTTCCTTCATCTCCAGCAGGTTGATGCACCACAGAGCCGCTGGCCACATGGGCGTTAATTCCCCTTAAGAAAGACGGATTTTGTCGCTTGGAGAAGGGAGAATGAAGAATATGTGTATGCGTATGTCTGAAATATTACGAGACTTCTTTTCAGAATTTTCGACGTCGTCTATCCACTTCATGGTCTGAAGTGTTGTCTGTACTTGAATCAGAATAATCAGGATAATCAGAGTCGTTCCAAAAGAACGGGAATAAAAAAATTCCACTTTCCTGCGTTTCGGAGAAACTGCGTTAGCAAGCTGAAACCATGGATACTGTTCTATTTTCCTTTTGATTCTTTTTTCTTCAAGATAAATGTCATAACGAGATCTTCATTTATAATAACTGGAGAACGAGAACGACAGTGATTTGGTGAATAGTTATGGCGATTTGTTATGGCAATCACTAAGTTATTTTCAAATCACCCTATAATTTCTTAATCTTATTCCGTAACTCAACTTTCGGATCATTTTTCTTTTCTTCCGACTGTTTCAGCGTCACTTCCTGTCTTCCTTTTCTTGGTTGGAAGACTTTTTTGGGGGGGGGGCCCTTGACCCAAGAACACACTTTAGGGGATCATGCAACGAGGGTTGCTTTAAGAATAATTTGCCCCTGTCTACCGTCTCCGGCTCAGACTTGTCTGTTGACGGGTGGCAAGCTTTTCCTCAATCGACACATTTGGCAAACCTTTCGACATGCCTTTACCCAAATCCTTTGATGGGGAACGCCTGGATTTTTTCAGTGCATTAAGGGATTGTGGGATGCTCTTAGCGGTATCATCATTCAGTTCATTTTAAAATCACTGTGTCCATTTGGTTATCGGATTTTCCACACACCATTAGCCTTTGATTTTATTGGCCTAACATAGCTCATCACCGTCTGGGCTCATCTTTCCACTGTGATTCACGAAGCTTGCATTGGACGGTTCGGCAAAAGCAGCGATAGATGGTGACACTGGCAGCAGAACCAGAAGAGACAACTTTTCTTCTTTCCACACCCAAAGACGAAGGAAAGGAGAAAAATTTCTGCTCAAAAGCATCGAAAAGAGTCAATTTTCGTATTAACGTCGGCTGACACTTCCGCTCGCATTAAATCCAGCGAGACATTCATATCCGCACGTGTAGATTTGTACACTTCCAATATTGCAAATTGGAGATTACTGGCAGAAAGTGAGGTAGCATCTCCGAATAGAGAAGTATCGGCCACTCACCAGCGTTCTGTTTGTCATCTGCTACCAGAACGGAATTACACGTATACGCCTTAGTAATGGTTTCGTCAGAAAGGAAATCAATGAGAGAGGATAAATCTACACTGCATAAACAAAACTTCGGTCTTATCATTGTAATTTTAAAATTGTAATTTTATTGTGAATAAAGCCGCTCTTCTTCTTCACTTAATTCTTCCTATCTGACTTCTAATGACGTTTTCGGAGCTTTACGAACGGACGAAGGCGTACCGGCAGATGAAGAACGATCACGTTTTGATTCAAGTTGTGCCTTCTGAGACAATTTCTTCCAGGTTTTTAAAAATCTTTTTCACAGCCGCGCTGTCACGAAGATCACAAATTTCGCATTTAACCCCTTTGATACCAGCATCCAAATGCAACCGAGCTAATAGACTGCATTGCGAACTGCTACAAAAGCATGTTCGTACCTGGTTCTGGTTGCTAGCACTTGTACTACAAACGCATGTTCGTACCTGGTCGTGAAGGGGTCAACTTCGGAAAAATTACAGTTCCGACATTTGCGGCACGAACATTCCGGAAAAGACCCAGAGGCAAGAAGTTCATCGGCATTGCCATCCATAATGATGATTCCGCTATAGCCGAGGTAACTATGACCGAGGGTACACGGAGGTTTTTTACGTCGCTTTACCTTACGTCGACTTGAACTCGCATCGCTTTAGGAGAGAGGTGGTTACACGGAGGTTGTAGTTGGAGTGAGTTAAAACGACAGCGGGGGTTCCTGCGTCGCGTTTATCTAATCCCCCCATCAAGCAAATCCCTCTTTATTGCCAAGTCCCCATTCAGCCAGCTGGCTTTCGACTTCGAAGTGACAGGTTGCCGTCCTAGTTTCGTGACGTTTCAGCGCGCTCATTTCAACCAATCAAAGGGAAGCAATCCTTAGATCGACGTAGAAAATGGGTTTTAGGTGGGTACACGTAGGTTGTTAAAGCTCTTCAACTCCTTACGTCGACGTATCGAGGTGGTTTGAGATAAAGCGACTTGAAATGGTTTTAGGTGGGTACACGGAGGTTCTTAAAGCGCTCTAAGCACTACATCGACGTAAGGACGTAAGATAAAGCGACGTAAAAAACCTCCGTGTACCCTCGGTCTATAACAACCACAGGTGAAGTGTGTTCAATGCACGAGGGCCGAAGCGACGAGAGTGTTATGGCTGCTATACTAGCACTATATGGAATACGATAGCAACGCTCCTAGTGGGTGATTAGCTAAACCTATCTAATTAAGATTTAAAAACTAAATTTAAAGGTTTTTAATTTATTCGGGCATAAAATAGCAAATCAAAGGTTTTTAATTTATTCGGGCATAAAATAGCAAATCTAAGAAGTTTAACATACATTGAAGGTCAGTATTTTGCCGACAGTAAGAAATTAACATTTTTTATTCATATTAATTAACTTTTACCTGTATGTATAGGGCATCTTTTACTCTGTAGAGAGCTTCAACTCTACCGAAATCGTCAATAGCGTCAGTTAACATACGTGTAGCGGACAACATACCTGCAAATTTACAAGCACAAGAACAGCATTAAGAACAAACATGAAGCAGAAATCCTTGCGTTGAAGTTACTCAATCGCTAAGCTACAATGTTTGGCTTTGAATACCTTACATTACTTCAATGCATTTGAAATTCAATACCAAATCTAAAACAAAGCTGCTCCTATCCGAAAACTATTAATTGTTTAGTTTTGTTTCAGCAGGATAACTTCCCTTTGTTATACTATCAAAAAACCAACACAGCAATTCAATAATGGCCGACATTTGAAACAACAGTTGAACCTAGCTTATCCCAACTAATTGGGGACAAAGGGTCTTTGAATAATTCATTTACATGGTAAACAAAGGACTACAACTTTTTACTTTGGCTCAGTTTTAATGTTCCGTGTGATTCTTTTACTGGAAGTAGTATCGAGTAAACAAATGACGCTTAAACTCAAAAAATGTCAATACTCATCACATCAGTATTGCGAAATTTCGATAGGCATTACCCGAAAATTAAATATTTTCCGCTCTCCTATCTTCGTCAGGCAACAAGAAATGTGTGAACTACAGTCTACATAATTGTATGCACTCTTCTAGATGGATCGAATTCAATCGAGAACGATTCAAACCTGACACGTCTGTGGGCCTCTGTATTTACGAGGCCCATGATCATCTCTAAGCAGCGGATGCCATTTAAAGGTGAGTTGTTCTCCAAATCTTCTGCTGACGAGGTATTAAAATGCAGGAAAGGATGGCCCATGGAGATTCATGAAGGGTTGCCCTGCCAATAACTCATGTTCGATAGCAATTGACTCTAACCCCCTCAAATGTCTGTCATTTTTGGAATTGGACACTAGGAGGGTTGATGTTTTGTCCCATGCTATCTTGTGAGCAGTGCCCTGTTGTGAGTTGCGATGCTGCTGGTAACCATTCTGTTACGGGTATCCGCCATGTGTTGCTTTACTCTTTCAACTACGCCCTTGCGTGTCCCCAATATATACTTTATCGCACTCACCACATGGGACTCGATACACTCCCTCAGGTGTATTGTGGACAGTCCGCAATTCACTTTCCATCTCTTTTTTTCTCTAGAGACCGGACGTTTTTCACTACTTCCTGTCGATTCGGTTTGCTAGCAAGGACTTTTAAATTCTTACTATTCCAAAAAAAAACCCGATTCAAACACTTCTTTTGGAGCACTTTCGGAGCACCTCGTAAGCAGAAGATTTGGAGAACAACTCACCTTTAAATGGCATCCGCAGCTTAGAGATGATCATGGGCCCGAAGGCAGAAAGTGGTGCGACTATGTCGCAGATAATCTGGCACAGTCGCAGACAAAACGTGCCATTTTGACCAAATTTCTGCCGTTTCGGCAATTTTTGACCGATTTGGACATTCCAATACACCATTTTAATCGTCTCGACGAGACCTTTCCGTTGGTAATAGGATAATAGGATAAAGCACTGAAAAGTTATTCAGTAAAAACCAATAAATATGCACGTAGCCATACAAAGATTAGCTGCAGACAATTTTTCCCTGACAATTGGTGTCGCAGACTGTGGCAGAAAATTCTGCTTTGGGGATCATGAGCCTCCTAAATACAGACGGCCACAGACGCGTCAAGTTTGAATTGTTCTCGATTGAATTCGATCCATCTAGAAGAGTGCACACGTTTCTTGCTGCCTGACGAAGATAGGACTGAAAATATTTAATTTTCGGGTAATGCCTATCGAAAATTCGCAAAACTGATGTGATGAGTATTGACATTTTTGAGTTTGAGCGTCATTTGTTTACTCGATATTTCTATCACTCAAAGTAGAATGGTCAGATTCTTTACTGGAAGTAGTTTAGCAAAACAAGAGCATGGTGTGTGATGAACGTGTCTACATCAAAGGGAAATAGTGACATTGACTTTACACCATACTTGTGTTTCGCTAAATCTCTTGACGGAAAAGAAAAATGCTTGGGGGATTGGGCTGCAATCTTTAGGAAGAATATTCTAATTTAAAAGGCTACGGAAACGAGGAATGAAGAAAACTGTTTATTATTTTTCATCGTACAAAAATTAGCAAATTTCTAAATATTTTCTAACAAAGGACTTTCGGACATGGTTCTACATACTGTAATGCATTTTAAAGCACCCAATAGCCTCCCTATATTGCTTGCTATAGCTATATCTTTTGGAAATATGTGAACTGCGCCAAATCTTGTCGGCAATTAGAAATCCACTAGACTTGCTTCAAATTTGACTTACGACGTCCTGGTTCTACAGGAAGCGAACACCATACTTGCCCACATTAAACCTTCTTTTACATAAGTTACAGTTTATCAATTTTATCAACAAAGCCCGGCAAGGGATCATAATTTATGATTCTTATTTTTACCTCACAGTACTGATGGGAACAGTCACTGGGAACTGGTTTTGAAAGAACAGTCAGCTCAGCTATGCTAC